>CM077167.1:92922770-93167934 GCA_039583875.1 Platanthera guangdongensis
TTTTGCGGAATAAAAAAATAGTTAGAGCACAACACAGAACTATCTACCAATATCACAGACGACACAAGATTTATAGTGGTTCCCCAACCTTGGGTACATCCACTTTCCCTCACCGATCTAGCAATCAACTAGACTCGGCTACTCCACTATCTCGGATCAAAAATTGATCCTACCCTCGGAACAAAGTTCCTACAAACTCGATCCAAACAATAGGATCTACACCTCGGAAGATAACACTTCCTACAAACTCGGAGTGAAAAACTCCTACACTCGGAGAAACTTTCTCCTACAAGATTAATAAAGTGTTGAAAATTATACAAACAGTAAATCCAATCAGATCTGAGGAAACGGCCAGAAAACTTCTTCTTATGGACTTTGCAGCACTATCAGAAATCGGTGAAGAGAGTCTCGGCCCAGATCTGGATCTTCTTGCTTTTACAGAATCAGAGAGAGAAGATGAACGGTGATGTCGATCTCGATCTGTAACTTTCTTCAGAATGAATCCTCTGAACTTAGAAGTAGTGGCAGGAGAAGATGGTGGCGGCGGCGGCTTCCGTTTCGTGAAAACAGTGAGGAGTCGGCTGAAGAACTTTCTCAAAATAGAATGACAAGAAAGCTTGGAGAATACTTAGGGTTTGTCATTTTCTGATAAGACCTTATATAGAAGAGACTAACGGTCATAATCGGTCATAATGATGTACACGTGGACCAATCATGTCGCGTGATTTCAAAATCCCGTCAGAAAAAGGACTTAGACAAATTTCAGAGAAGGTTCAGCCATATACACGAGTAAGAGAATAGCTACTCGAGTAGTTGAATAACTACTCGAGTATATGAAGGAAAACATACTCGGGTATAAAGATGGGCTACTCGAGTAGGTAGAAATTAACTACTCGAGTAAGCAGACAGAACTACTCGAGTATATAGAGTGACTTACTCGAGTATACAAAGGATCTACTCGAGTACTGGAAAAACTACTCGAGTATATTACATAAACTACTCGAGTGCATGAAGTACTACTCGAGTGGGGTACTTAGAATGAATTCTAAAGATGTCAGCAAGAGCTACTCGAGTAGTTGAACTAAACTACTCGAGAGAAAGTAATCTACTCGAGTAGGTGAAAGTTATACTCGAGTAAAAGACTTAGAAAATTCTGGAGTAAGAAAAATTCAAGTTACACGAGTGAAACATGATCTACTCGAGTAGGTATAATGAACTTACTCGAGTATGATTCTATCTACTCAAGTAAGTGAGTATACTTACTCGAGTCCATGACTTAGAAAAATTTTGACGAGTGAACCCTTAAATACTCGGGTATAATGAGTGATCTACTTGAGTATATAAACATGCTACTCGAGTATATGACTATGTCTACTCGAGTAGGTGACTTAGCTACACGAGAGATACACTTAAGTACTCGAGTACAAGGTTCACTTACTCGAGTAAATTATACCCAAACTACTCGAGTAGTTATATACCTACTCGAGTAAAAGACTTAGAGAAATTTTTGATGTTGGAAAACTGTTTCTTCTAGAGTAGTCAACTTCCAATTCCTTTCCCATATTCCAATAGCTTGAATATGAAGTGTATCCCAATAGAGAGACCACACATGAGGCAACACCTTGGAATATATAATGAGGGATTACATTGCACATTTCCTGTGTTTGGTGACCCACTGTGGACTGACATTGGTCTACACTTCCCAGTGAAATTCCTGCAAACATATAACTCAAACCAAGCATCAAATACAACTTAATTCATCTTAGTTCCAGGGTGACTTCATCAAATCTGGGTTAATGTGGATGTAATACCCAAAAATCTCCCCCTATTTGTTGAAGTCAGAACACTTTACACTAAGGTGAATTATGGACATAAAAGAAACTAAGTAGAAAAACATGAGCAGGTAAGCAATAGACAATGAAAAGGATAATTAGACAGGAATGAAGAATTGTATATATGTAAGTTTCCAAAAACATCAAGTCTACAACTTGTCATTTCAATTTCTCATCATCTTTTAGGTTTAGGCTTGGGATTGCTGCTTATCCATCTTTTCTTGCTGTCTTCTTAGATAGCTGAATGGCTTAGGGAAATATTTAGGAGGCCTTGGAGGAGCAGCATGGTTATTTCTCCCAAACTCTCTGTCATGGATCTTCTTTTTTAGCATTGATTTCTCATATAACTCCCATTCCTGGGAACTGTAGTGAATGCTCCTGTTCTCATTGTGATCCATAACTAGCCTGAGTGTGTCCAAAATTAGAGATTTTGAGGTTGGAGACCAAGCTTCAGCATGTTCAGGGGCTTTGGAAGGAGCAGTCCTGCTAGCAGAGGGACCTTCACCATACTTCCTTTTCTTCTTGTGGATTCTGATCTCTGGAGGAGCTTGAAGGAATATATCAGCAGGATCTTCTTCTTCCCAGCCTGGAACATAAGTATCTAGAGGAGCAACTGAGTCTCCAGGCTTGGGAGAGAAGGTAGGTTGCAGAGGAACAGCTGGGGCAGTGACATCTGTAGCTAGAGGGTTGAGATGATGGGGAATGATGTTTGGGTAAACTGCAAGATCTAGCAAGATCTGATTGTGCATCCGGACAGCAGTGTCATATGTGTGAAATTTGACACTCTGTATTTGGGCTAGCACATCAACATGAATGGTCTTCATATGAGCTTGCCATTCATCTGTCTTCTGAGCAGTAGATTTTTCTACCTGTTCTCTGAGTTCTTTTATCAAACCCTCCCCCTTTCTGATTTCAACAGATAGCTGGGCTATAGCATCATCTTTGAAAATACCCACTTCTTCACAGATCTTCATCTTGTTGGCTTCATTCCTCTTGTCTAGTTCCATCTGATTGTTGGCCAGGGTGACACCTTGTTCCATAACATTGCCCACACTAGTGATAGTATGGTCAAGGGCTTTGCCACCAAGTTGAAATAAGTACCTGAGCTTGTCAGTGTTATGCTGAATTTCAGGAAAGCCTCTGCTCATCTCAGTCTCAAGAGCAGTTACCTTGTCAGTGACCACCTTTAGAGAGGTGTCAAAATGATGTCTTTGTTCTTGAAGAAGAATTGTGATGTGTTGCAGCAAATCTGAGGAGGAGGAGACTGTAGCAGCAGCAGTAGAGGGGGAAGCAGTGGGGAGAGAAGGAGGTACCCAAGGAGCTAGTTCTTCAATTATCACAGAGCTGTGAGCTCTGATGGTAGGAGAGAGAGCAACCCCTTCTTCTGTATCCTGAGGAAGAGAGAAGTCTAGATTTCTAAGAGGGGCCTCAGCTGGCTCAGGAGAAGGCTCATCAGAAATAAGAATGGTGTCTGGCTTGTCTACTGGAGGATGTGGAGAAGGTGTTGGAGTCCTGGCTGGAGAATGGGCAGGAGACTGTACTGGAGAGAAGTCCTTGTGATATTCAGTGGTTGGAGCTGGAGGAGATAGAGGAGGAGGAGGGAGCACTTCTTCAGAGAGCTCTGCAATCATAGCATCTATGGCAGCAGCTGTGGACAGAAGAGTGTCTTGAGGTACTTGATCTGAAGGAGTGGCTGGACTCTGTGGAGTATGAGGTAGGGATGGAATTTCTGGCTGAGGAGAGGGCTGCCTGACTGGGCTGGAGGGAGCAGGCTCCCCTTCACTCGGTGCACTAGAGGAGCTGGCCACATGATGAGGAGAGGGAGATGGAGTCCTGTCCTCGACAGCGGGAACTGCTGGAATTTCTGAAACCTTTGCAGCTTGGGCAGAATTCTTTAGCTTGAGATCCCATCTCTGAATTGACGAGATGGAGACCTTCTTCATGTGGTGAAGTGGGGTCCCTTTGGAGAAGTTGAAGACTTCAGGATTTGTGGCATGGAGGAGCATGGAGATAATTCTGGCGTAGTTGGGGGATTTCACGCTGTCCTTGAGTTTTTCCAAAATCAGCATACCAAATTGGTATTTCTTGCGGCAGATAATTGCTTGCATTATATCGAAGAAGTATAAGGGAATGTCTCTGATGTAGTGAGTCTTGCACAGTAGAATTTTGCCAATAATGTCAACTAGAAATTTTCCTTCAGCGTTCATGTCTGACCTCTTAATATACTGTGCGTCAGGAGAAATGCCACAGAAAAGGGCTGTTCGGTCAGAGTCTTCATCATCTAACTCATCTTCCTCATCGACAAGCGGAAAACGGAGAAGCTGAGAGACAGAGGTCTTTGTGAACTTGAGTTTCAAACCCTTCACTTTGGATTTTAGGACTTTTCCATTTCTTCTGACCTTGAGATTGGATAATAATTCGACAACTTCGGGGAATAGAATGCGACAGGGTTCCTGGAGAATGAAGGAGAGGCCGGCGGTGTCGAGAAGGATGAGGAGGTTTTGGAAATCATCGGAGAGCTCTGCAATACCTGCGGTGACTAGTTCTGAGCCGACGCCGATCTTGTAAGAAGTCGCCATGGATGTGATTGACTGGAAGAAGTGAGAGAGGCGGCTCTGCAATAGCGGTGGAGGAGAGTAGGCGAGTCGGCAGGGTAGGCGAAGAGGCAGAGGGTACTCGAGAGAAAGAAATGATGTCATGTAGGTTTGAGTTTTCGGAATTTCATATATATATAACTCTTAAATTTCCGCTAATTAATTTGAAGAAAGAGGCAGCATATAGCCTTGGGTGGCGAATAGAATGATTTTCAAAATCTGGGAAATAGTACACGAGAAAGAGATAGACTACTCGAGTAGGTAAGTGAGTTACTCGAGTAGGTCGACAGGAGTTACTCGAGTAGGTCTGCAGAGAGTACTCGAGTAGGTGGAGAAAAAGACTCGAGTAGATAGGTGACTTACTCGAGTAGGTACGTGACTTACTCGAGTAGGTCAGTAGATACTCGAGTAGGCATATTCTTATACTCGAGTAAGTAGAGAAGAGTACTCGAGTATGTTAGTTGTTACTCGAGTTGAAGTATGAAAAAGTTGAGAAAAAGTAGGTTTTGACTAACCCCTTGCAATTACTTGCTTCTTAGTCATCCAGCCTTCTTTAGTCCTCTTTGTTGAGCATCCCAAGCTCTGTCTTGAAGAACGAGAACTTGGTCTCGTCCAGCGGCTTTGTGAAGATATCTGCAACTTTCCTATCTGTAGGTACATATTGGAGATCTATGTCTCCATGCTCCACATGTTCTCGGATGAAGTGATACATTAGCTCGATATGCTTTGTCCGGTTGTGGGAGACTGGATTGTTGGCTATTGCAATTGCGCTGGAGGAGTCACAGTACTAGGGAATATCCTTGAACTACAGGTTGTAGTCCTCGAGCTGATTCTTTATCCAAAGCAACTGTGCACAACAACTGCCTGCAGAGATATACTCTGACTCGGCTGTTGAGATTATGACACAGTTCTGCTTCTTGCTACTCCAGGAGATTAGCCTTCTTTCGAAGAATTGGCAAGTCCCTGAGGTGCTTTTCCGGTCGTCTTTGCTACCTGCAAAATCTGCATCTGAAAATCCAATTAGTTCGCTGTCATTACTTCTTGGGTACCATAAGCCAAGATTTGGTGTGCCTTTAAGGTATCTCAGGATCCGCTTTGTAGCATAATGAGATTCCTTAGAGTTCACCTGAAATCTAGCACAGACACATGTTGAAAACATTATGTCAGGCCTACTGGCAGTAAGGTAGAGCAAGGATCCAATTATGCTTCTGGACTCGGTTTCATCAAAAGCTTTCCCTTTTTCATCCTTGTCTAGAGACATAGTTGAGCCCATTGGAGTCCTCATAGAGGTTGTGTTCTCCATTCGGAATTTCTTAATTAGCTCTTTGGTGAATTTGGTCTGTGAGATGAAAATTCCATCTTCAGATTGTTTCACCTGAAGCCCTAAGAAATACTTCAGCTCGCCCATACTGCTCATTTCAAACTTCCCTTGCATAAGTTTTGAGAACTTTTTACAGAGGTTGTTATCTGTAGAGCCAAAAATAATGTCGTCGACATAGATTTGCACTAGCAAAATCTTGCCTTTTATTTCCCTAAGAAATAATGTCTTGTCTATCTTTCCCCTTGTGAACTTGTTCTCAAGTAGAAAGGTAGACATCGTTTCATACCAAGCTCTAGGAGCTTGTTTCAGACCATATAGGGCCTTGTGCAGAAAATAGACATGATCAGGAAAGTTAGGATCAACGAAACCTGGAGGTTGTTCCACATAAACTTCCTCCTTTATGTTAACATTCAGGAAGGCCGACTTCACGTCCATATGATAGACGGTGAAGCCTTTGAAAGCAGCATATGCTAGGAACAACCTTATTGCCTCCAGCCTCGCCACTGGAGCATATGTATGGTCGAAATCGATTCCTTCTTCTTGACTATAGCCTTTAGCGATGAGTCTGGCCTTGTTCTTTATGGTAGTTCCGTCTTCATCCATCTTGTTCCTGTAGACCCATTTTGTTCCAATGATGTTCTTTCCTTTGGGTCTTGGGACCAACATCCACATATTGCAGCATTTGAACTGATTTAGCTCTTCTTCCATTGTCATTATCCATGATGAGTCTGAGTTTGCTTCCTCAAATTTCTTTGGTTCAACCTGTGAGAGAAAACGCAAATGAAGATTCTCATTAGTTGTACCTTTCCGAGTTCTGACACCATCCCGGGGATCTCCTATAATCTGGTCCATGGGGTGATCCTTCAGATGTCTGAGCTCTAGAGTTCTTGCATCTGGATTATCTTCAAGCATCAGAGTGATTTCTCCATCCTGGATGACTTCTTCATTTTGATCATCAGCCTCTCCAATAGGAGTTGGAGTGGTGATCTTAATGAACTTCTCGCCTTTGTCTTCGGACGGATCATCCAAGCTAGTTTCTTTCAGCTTTTCACCTGCATCTTCAGTGAGAATACTAGACGGATTGCTTTGCAGCAAGCTCATCTCATCAAATACAACATGTATCAATTCTTCCACCACCAGGGTTTTTCTATTAAATATCCTATATGCCTTACTATGGCTACTATATCATAAAAAAAATACCTTCAAAGCTCTTTTCGCTGAACTTGGTGGTATTATACTTACCATTGTTAAGTACGAAGCATTTACAGCCAAAGATTCTAAAGTAAGAGACTGTTGGTTTCCTGCCTTTCAGAAGTTCGTAAGGTGTCTTATTGTGGTCTTTGTTTATGAGTGCTCGATTTTGCACGTGGCATGCAGTGTTGACAGCCTCAGCCCAGAAGTACTCTGGTAGTGAAGCATCACTCAACATGGTCCTGCATGCCTCTATGAGTGTTCTGTTCCTTATCTCAGCCACTCCAGTTTGTTGTGGAGTACGAGGAGAGGAAAACTCATGAAAGATACCTAAGCTTTTACAGAATTCTGTCATGGCCCCAGATTTGAACTCTGTTCCGTTGTCACTTCTGATTTTGACTATGGAGCAGTTGTATTCATTCTGGACTTGCCTGACAAAATTGGTAAAGATGTCGAAGGTATCTGACTTGTGTTTCAGAAAGAACACCCACGCAAAGAGCGAGTAGTCATCAACAATTACCAATGTATAGTCCTTACCTCCCAAAATTCTAATCTGCAGTGGACCAAACAAGTCCATGTGCAATAGATGGAGACGTCTGTTAGAGTCTTTGCTAATAATGTTTTTAAAGGTAGCCCTTGTTTGCTTGCCTTTTACGCATGCATGACAAGGTCTGTCTTTGACGCATTTGAAATTTGGGGCATCACGTACTAAGTTCATTGAAAATATTTTATTAATTGTTTTGAAATTAATATGTGCTAGTCTCTTGTGCCATTAGTCACCAAGAGACGCACTATCTTTTGCTAAAAGACACACTGGTGTAGAGGAATCTATACAGATGAAATTTAAACAGAAAATATTCCTGCTTCGAGTGCCGGATAGAATCGTTTCCATATTGTCAATGGATTTTATCAAGCAGTTATCAGCATGGAACTCAACTATGTATCCTTTGTCGCAGAGTTGGCTTATGCTAATGAGATTGTGTTCCAATCCTTCGACATAGGCCACATCCGAGAAGGATACATTGCCGTTAGTAATCATACCATAGCCTCTAGTAATTCCACGGTCTGAACCTCCAAAGATGACCTTTGGTCCGTTCACGACTGGAGTAAAGTTCTGAATGAGGCTTCTCGTCCCGGTCATATGCCGAGAGTATCCGCTGTCCAAGTACCAGATAGGCATTTTGTTGGCCTTTGGACATCCCTGCAATCACAATCAATTTGCCTTAGGAACCCAAACACGTTTGGGTCCTTGGTCTCGGGTTAGAGTACTCCCCCTACGAGTGTTAACATTATGAGCGGTCTTTCTCATACTGCTGACATGAGGGGTAACAGCATTTCTGGAATTGAACCAGCAATCTATGGCGAAGTGACCAACCTTGCCACAGCACCAACAGTCAAACCTATTGTACCTTTGCCTCAAGATCTCCTGCTTGACCTTTTGGAACCTTGGTCTAGCAGTGGTAGCATTCTTGGAGGAAGATGCCTCATGATGATGGCAATCACATGGCTTCTTCTCCTTTATGGGCTTCTCTACAACAGGCTTTGTCTTTGGTGCTTTCTTGAAGTTATGCCAATGATTGAAAGGGCCATAGCTCTGAAGAACAACTTCTTCATAAGGTGCCTTAAAGACACTCTCGCCAAAGTTTCGGGGTCGAGCCCATCCTTGATAGCGGGACTTTGGCTCTACATAAGTAGGCCTAGCAAAGTGCCCGTATGATGAGTCAAAATCAAACTCATTTGATGGAAAGATGACCTTTTTGAATGGGGTTTGATTTTGAGGGGCTTTTCCCTTTTCTTCGGCTGAGGCCTTTTTGGCGGCCTTATTTTTCCGTTGATTCTTGTTTCTCCTAGAGGATTTACTAGGAGCTTCTTCATGGCCTAGCCCAGCTCCCTTGGCCTTTGCTGAGAATTCAGCAACGAATGGAAGAACCGTCTTGGGCTTAGAGAAACTCTCAACAAGTTTCCTTTCAGCCACAAGTTCGGCTTCCAATCCTTTGATGATCTTCTCCTTCAGGTCAAGGTGCTCGAGAGCCTTGTTGTATTCTTCAATAGCATTATTGAAGTTTTCTTCGAGGGAGTCAGTCTTTGCGAATTTCTCTCTCAAGTTGCTCTCTTCGGCTTTTAGAGATTTGATATCTTTAGCCTGAGTCTTCACGACTCGACGACATTTGTCGTAAGCCATGATTAACTCCTTGTACTAGACCATCAATTCTGACTCATCGTCAGAGGAGCTACCCTCGCAATCATGTTCAGAGACTTCAGACTCTGAAAGAGGGGTATGAGGGTATACCTTCCCAGTGAACTGGGGCTCTTGTTCATCATATGTTTGAGCCATTAGCCCAAAGTAAGCTTCTTCTTCTTCGCTTGACTCAGATGAGTCGGAGTCTCTAAGTGTCTTGCTCCTGTTGGCTATGGGGCTCTTCTCTTTCCTTTTCTTGTTGTGTGAGGATTTCTTGTCTTCTCTTCTACCACCCTCCTTGTTCTTGTGAGGGCAGTTAGCAATGACGTGACCTGGCTTATTACAGCAGTAGCAAATGATGTCAGTTGAAACATATTTGTTCTGTTTAGTATTATACCTTTCGTGGCTGCTTGATCCTTTTCTTTGTCGATCGTCATCGCGCCGAGATCTTCTGTATGAGGCATCCTTGCCTTTCCATTATTTCTTTTTATTGAGAAACTTTTTGAATTGCCTTGAGAGTAAGGAGAACTCTCCTTCAGATAGTTCAGACCCTGAGGTGCTAGGCTCTGATGTTTCTTCTTCTTCATCAACTTCTGGACTTGGAGCGGGGGAGGCAGCCTTAGTATTTCTGGAGGTGTCTGCCTTCAGAGCGACAGATTTCTCCTTTAGTACAGACCTGCCCTTCTCTTCTTCAGCTTTTCTTGTATTGATTTGGAGTTCATAAGACATAAGCTTTCCAAAGAGATTTTACTGGTCCGTTTCAGCTAGCTTCCCGAACTCCCTGATGGTGCATACCTTGTTATCCCATTCCTTGGTTAGGGATCTCAAGAATTTGTCGTTCAGTTCTCCGTTGGTGAAGACACGGCCATACACCCTTAGGCCATTTACAATTTTGAAGAAGTTCTCAAAGGTGTCGGCAATTGTTTCCTTGTTCCCTTGTCGGAACGCTTCATATTTTTGATTGAGAAGGGATCTCTGATCATCCCTTACTTCTTCAGTCCCTTCCATCAAAGTGACTAAGGAATGCCACATCTCCTTATCTGATTGACAGTGAATCAAATTCTGCAGCATCGAGTCATTGACTGCACTTACTATAATATTCTTAGCTTTCTTGTCTAGAGAGACAAGTGCAATCTCGTCTTTGTCGAGATCCATTAGCTTTTTGGGAACTTTCTTGCTAGGGTCGATAGTGGACACAGTCATGGGAACGTAAGGACCTTCTTCAACTATCATGAAGATCCTTGGATCCACAGCTTCCATGAAAAATTTTATCCTTTCTTTCCACATGGGAAAGTTATTTTTGTTGCACAGTGGAAGCTTGTCGAAATCTTTGCCCTTGTCCATTTTATGGTAGAATATTTCAGACAACAGATTTGGATCTGATCAAGTTGTTAACCTTTTGACGATCAACCTCCCTCTGATACCAATTGAAAGAAAATAGTTGTCAACCTAAATCACCTATAGGGGGGTGAATAGGTGAGTTGTGCGTCTTTTGCGGAATAAAAAAATAGTTAGAGCACAGCACAGAACTATCTACCAATATCACAGACGACACAAGATTTATAGTGGTTCCCCAACCTTGGGTACATCCACTTTCCCTCACCGATCTAGCAATCAACTAGACTCGGCTACTCCACTATCTCGGATCAAAAATCGATCCTACCCTCGGAACAAAGTTCCTACAAACTCGATCCAAACAATAGGATCTACACCTCGGAAGATAACACTTCCAACAAACTCGGAGTGAAAAACTCCTACACTCGGAGAAACTTTCTCCTACAAGATTAATAAAGTGTTGAAAATTATACAAATAGTAAATCCAATCAAATCTGAGGAAACGGCCAGAAAACTTCTTCTTATGGACTTTGCAGCACTATCAGAAATCGGTGAAGAGAGTCTCGGGTCAGATGTGGATCTTCTTGCTTTTACAGAATCAGAGAGAGAAGATGAACGGTAATGTCAATCTCGATCTGTAACTTTCTTCAGAATGAATCCTCTGAACTTAGAAGCAGTGGCCGGAGAAGATGGTGGCGGCGGCGGCTTCCGTTTCATGAAAACAGAGAGGAGTCGGCTGAAGAACTTTCTCAAAATAGAATGACAAGAAAGCTTGGAGAATACTTAGGGTTTGTCATTTTATGATAAGACCTTATATAGAAGAGACTAACGGTCATAATCGGTCATAATGATGTACACGTGGACCAATCATGTCACGTGATTTCAAAATCCCGTAAGAAAAAGGACTTAGACAAATTTCAGAGAAGGTTCAGCAATATACAGGAGTAAGAGAATAGCTACTCGAGTAGTTGAATAACTACTCGAGTACATGAAGGAAAACATACTCGGGTATAAAGATGGGCTACTCGAGTAGGTAGAAATTAACTACTCGAGTAAGCAGACAGAACTACAAGAGTATGTAGAGTGACTTACTCGAGTACACAAAGGATCTACTCGAGTACTGGAAAAACTACTCGAGTATATTACGTAAACTACTCAAGTGCATGAAGTACTACTCGAGTGGGGTACTTAGAATGAATTCTGAAGATGTCAGCAAGAGCTACTCGAGTAGTTGAACTAAACTACTCGAGAGGAAGTAATCTACTCGAGTAGGTGAAAGTTCTACTCGAGTAAAAGACTTAGAAAATTCTGGAGTAAGAAAAATTCAAGATACACGAGTGAAACATGATCTACTCGAGTAGGTACAATGAACTTACTCGAGTATGATGCTATCTACTCGAGTAAGTGAGTATACTTACTCGTGTCCATGACTTAGAAAAATTTTGATGAGTGAACCCTTAAATACTCGGGTATAATGAGTGATCTACTCGAGTATATAAACATGCTACTCGAGTATATGACTATGTCTACTCGAGTAGGTGACTTAGCTACACAAGAGATACACTTAAGTACTCGAGTACAAGGTTCCTTTACTCGAGTAAATTATACCCAAACTACTTGAGTAGTTATAGACCTACTCTAGTAAAAGACTTAGAGAAATTTTGATGTTGGAAAACTGTTTCTTCTAGAGTAGTCAACTTCCAATTCCTTTCCCATAGTCCAATAGCTTGAATATGAATTGTATCCCAATAGAGAGACCACATATGAGGCAACACCTTGGAATATGCAATGAGGGATTACGTTGCACAGTTCCTGTATTTGGTGAACCACTGTGGACTGACATTGGTCTACACTTCATAGTGAAATTCCTGCAAACATATAACTCAAACCAAGTATCAAATACAACTTAATTCATCTTAGTTCCAGGGTGACTTCATCAAATCTGGGTTAATGTGGATGTAATACCCAACACTAGCTCCAGCAACTTCCTTCTCTCAACAGGAGTTTCTCTCAAAAAATAGGGGATGAAATGAGCTTGAAAACGGCTAGGGTTTTCACTTCCCCTTATATATGAAGAGTGACACGGGTATGGACACGCCCGTGTCCTTACCCATGTCCTGCTTCAGGCGAAATGTCAACGACGGTTTTAGTGTCGGTTCAATACTTGACACGGGTAAGGACACGCACGTGTCCCGACCCATATCCACATGACACGGCCGTGTTCCCTGGCCATGTCCTTCTCTGGATACATCTCGATGAACTCAACTCGACACAACGACACACGGGTAGGGACACACCCGTGTCTCTACCCATGTCATACAATTCGTCGATCTCGACATACAATTCGTTTATCTCGACACGCTCTATCGAGTTCAACTCGACACACACATGGGTAGGGACACGCCCGTGTCGCTGCCCGTGTCATACAATCTCGACACACCTCGTCGATCTCGACACACCTCATCGAGTTCAACTCGACACAACAACACACGGATAGGGCCACGCCCGTGCCTCTACCCTTGTCATACAATTCCTCGGTCTCGACACACTTCATCGATCTCGACATGCTCTGTCGAGTTCAACTCAACACACACACGCGCGGGTAGGGACACGCCCTTATCTCTACCCGTGTCACTTCACACGGGTAGTGACATGCCCGTGTCACTACCCATGTCCTTCTCTAGACATACTCGATTCATCGACTCGAGAGCTGGCCACTCCCACACGGTCAGGGACACGCCCGTGCCTCTACCTATGTCCTATGCTTGACTGATTTCTCCTCCTTTTCACATGTGCTGCCCAGTTGTTAGCACTCCCCCTGAACCCAAGTCAGCTCTCCTGACTCAAAAACACGCACGAGGGGCCTAGTGCGATTCGGGACGTTACAAATCCTATAAACAAAATAAAAGATTTCATCCCCGAAATTAGGCTTAGGTTATGGGGAGAAAAACATAACAGAAAATATAATATGCTTTTAAATAAAATTACCTTGAGCAAACAACTCCGGATAGTGTTTTTGCATCAAATCCATCGGCTCCCATGTATATTCCTCCTTCACATGATTAGACCATAACACCTTCACAAAGGGAACACTTTTGTGGAGCAACATTCTTGTCTCGTTATCTACGATCCTCACCGGCTCTAGTCGCACAAACCTATCAGACGCCATAACACCATCAGTTGTGGGGATGTATTGATCGAGCTGCAACAGCGCCTTCCGATGTGATGACATATGGAACACATCATGGAGGTTCTCTAGCTCGGACGGTAACTCCAACTGATATGCCAACGGGCCAATCCTTTCCAATATAGTATAAGGCCCAACATACCTTGGGCTGAGCTTTTTCACACCACGCACACGTGACACTCCATGCATCGGTCGGATTTTCAGGAACACCTTATCACCCACTTGAACTCCACCATCTGATGCCTTGCATTAAAATACTTCGCTTGCCGACTTTGATCCTAAAAGTGAAGGTAGATCTGAAATACTCTAGAGGGGGGGGGGGTGAATAGAGTATTGTGCTCTCTTTTAAAAAATCTTTACAACTTTTGTTGTAATCCTAAGTGAACAGGTCAGTAAATAAAAAGATAAGCACAGCAACCTAACCAATTACAGAACACAGCCAAAACAAAAGAAAAAGGGCAACCAGACGACACAAGAAATTTTATAGTGGTTCCCCAACCTGGGTACATCCACTCTTCTACCACCCTAGTAGGAATCCTCTCAGGTTTTTGATCAGGTGCCTGACACCAATGAGCTTTTATTCAGGTGCTCAAAAACCAAAACCTCAAGTCTTTTGGTAGGAGACTTGCAACCAGGAATAATTTTGAAGGGAATCAAAACCCTGTACAGAGGATGGAAAAGGGGTGATGGTGTCTTCTCTTTCTCAATAACAACTGAGAAGACTTGTGGATTGCTTTTAGCAGATTGCTCCCCCTGAGATCTTGAATGGATCTGGAAAACTGGAGCACTGCTTCTGGGTGACGGGTCTTCAAAACTTGGATGCTTGGACCAGAGATTACTTCAGGAACTTCTTCGACAGATAAAGATTGTTGTCCTTTTGAAGTTATCATGTAGTATTAAAGGAATAAGACTCTTGATGGAGATTGTTTGTTCTTCTTCTTCTTAAAGATGTCCTCTGGCCTAGGCTGATTGCAGAAAAGAACTTTGGATTTTTGTAAGACTATTCTTCAGTGTTGTGTCTGTCTGTGTCAGTATGTCTGTATCACTGCTTAATCTTTTCTTTTCTGACTGAAGACTGACTGAAGAACATCAGAAATTTGAATCTAAGAGCAGTAAATGCAGTCGGCCTGGGAAGGAAGCGACAATCAATGATTTCCCTAACTGTCCCATGGAAAAATGGCATGTAATAATCCATGATCAATGCTCGTTCTAACGGTAACATTCCGAGAATATTTAGCATTAATTGCTCAGGATTCATCGCCAAGAAAAGGGACGAAAAACTGGAGAAGACCTAGTCTGGAATCGTCGAACGAAGAACAGGAATCATCGAGCTGAGTTCACAGTTCATCGAGCTGAACTGATGAGTTCGTCGACCAGACAATAGCAATTTGTCTTCAAGGGAATCTTGTCAATTCTGCTACAATCTTCGTCGAACTGATAATCTTCATTCGTCGAACTGAGATCCAAAATCATCGATCGAAGAATGATTGTGGACTTAGAATCTGAGAAGTCTCTGACTGAGAAGGATTCAAATCGTAGACCAGAAATCGTCGAGCAAGGAACAATTCTGGACTTAGTCAAAATATTCTGTATGACTGATATTCTATGTCGACATAAGTTGGTGTCGACTGATTGATCTTGGTATCGACACAAATCTTCTAGTGTCGACATAAGCTGGTGTCGACACATGCCCTAAGTGTCGACACAAATCCTCTAAATTCAGGAATCGTCGAGTAGAGTACTGAGTTCATCGACCTGAAAAGTTGACTTCGTCAAACTGAGAAGTTGAGAACTTGAGGTCCAAGTTCGTCGAGCTCAAAATCTTGTTCGTCGACCAAAGCCTGAAGTTGGACTTAGAAAAATCTGGAGTTATCCTGACTTTAGCTTGTTGAAGTATCTCAGTCTTCGTCGAACAGAGAACAAAGATCTTCGAGCTCAGCACAGAGAAATGTCTCAAGATCGTCGAGCTCAGAACGCCTTTCATCGAGCTGAGTTCGACGAACATCGAGCTCATTTTACTTGGTCTTGAAATCTTCTAGGTCTTGAGTCTCTGATGGTCTTGTTGATAGCTAGTCCATCTGATGTTGACTCTAAGGACATGGCCTAGACTCTAGGACACAAATTTCACCCTGGCTATACATGTTGGGTCACATCCTAAGCTAGTGAACCTAGCCCAAATCAACTCGGGATCCAACGATCTCCCCCTATTAGGTTGAGGTCACTAAGAGACTCAAAACAGAAACAAACAGATAAACAAAGCAAGAAAAGAAATATATCTGGCAGACAATTACTAACACATGCAGCAGATATATATATACAGGCTTTGTTTAGACAAATAGCATAGTTTGAAAACAAATGCAGAAAGAAATTGAAACAAAATAAAAATTACTTCTTCTGCTTTTTCTGCATAGACTTGTCTTCTGTTATCTTCTTTCCTAGCGTTTTGAAGATAATTTCTCTGTTTGGATCTGGAGCCTGTGCCTGAGTCATTGTCATGTCGGCTGCCCCAATGATCTTCAGTGATGTAGCTCTGGGGACAACTGCTTCAGGATGGAGCTTCATGTAATCATCAACATTGAAAAGTTTGTTGCCTTTGTCAAACCTTTTTAGTTCTTTCTTTCTGTACTTTGACATAGTTGAAAACCTGAAATGTCCTTCCCCTCAGCTTTAGCTTTATTAATCAATGATAGTGTAACATATCAAATTTCCCAAACAGGAAATTTTTGGGTGACACGGGCTGGGACACGGGCGTGTCCCAGGGCGTGTCACGATGGGGTCGACGATTTGGCCGCTAAGTCGACGAAATTTGGAGTCGACGGTCGCTGAGTAGCGGACACGGCCTGCGACACGGGCGTGTCGCAGGGCGTGTCGAGGCCGTGTCGACTATCGGCTTTGGTGTCGACGATTTTTGCTCGACGATGTGTCGAGCGGGGGCATAGGGCCCAGGACACGGGCGTGTCCAAGGCCGTGTCGTGTGCTCGACGACTTTTGCTCGATGATTGTCGAGTGTCGAGTGTCGAGTGTTGAGTGTCGAGAGGTTGCACACGGCCTGTGACACGGGCGTGTCACAGGGCGTGTCAAATCAGGTCCACGAACTCAGCCTGATGAAGGATTTCAACAGGGCGTGTCTTTGTGCCGTGTCTGGGCACATGGCCTGGGACACGGGCGTGTCACAGGCCGTGTGAAGTCTCGGGATGTTTTGGGATTTTTTCATCCAGGCACACGACCACAGACACGGGCATGTCTGAAGGCGTGTTGCGTGACACAGCCCATGACACGGGCGTGTTCCATGGGCATGTCACTGGTCGGGATAGGTCGGTTGACCACCGCTTGAGGCACACGGCCTGGGACACGGGCGTGTCACAGGCCGTGTCAGGTCAAATTTAGCTTTTCTGGCAGTTTTGTGGCCGTCCATTCCTTCAGCTGGGATCCAAGGGCTGAAGCTTCTTTCCTCTTTTCTTAAAGGCCGAAATCTGAGAAGTTATTCTCATTTTACTTGGCCTTGATCTTTCTTCAAGTTAAGAGAGAAAGAGAGAGAGGAAGAAGGAGGAAGAAGGGGAAGGGCTGCTGCTGGTGGTGCTGCGGTTTATCGACAAGAGATCCGAAGCCGGCATTGCGGAGGAAAAACTCTTGTGCTTCGTGCAAGCTAGCTTTGCATTCATGGCACCGAAGTGATCGTCAATGGTAACGACTTTTCTTCCTAGCCATGTGAAGGCTTCCTTTTGGCATATTTTGTGATTCCCCCACCAAGGGGTGGCTGATTTTGGGAATCTTTGGGTGGATGCTTGAAATCCCCTTTGTTAGCATATAGATCCGGAAATGGAGTACGGAATAGGCATGCTGTGTGAAACCCATCTGGACAGGTTGGTCTGGATTGGTGATGTTGCATACGAACCGGAGAAGACTCCGTGATAACGTGTAGTTTAAGGAGTCAACGAGTTATGCCTGCGAAAAGGAGTAGCAGGAAGTACTGGAGGGGTAGCCCAGGAAAAATAGCCATGTTATGTTTTTGGGTTCAACCTATGAATGAGGCACAGGAAGTACTGGTGTGACCAGGAAAGGCCCTTTGTGATGCTTGATGTCGTAGGGTGTCCACCTGTGAAGCGAGTAACAGGAAGTACTGGCATGGTAGCCAGGAAAGACCCCTGACATTTATGATTGTGCGGTGTCCACCTGTGAAGAGAGTCACAGGAAGTACTGGGAGGCCCAGGAAAGACCCGCTGTTGTGCTAAGGAAATGGTTATCGAGAAATACCCAGGCTTGAATGCCAAGAACAGGATTGGTGAGACCGACCCGCGGCTTTGATATAGCCATAAGTACGCTGTACTCGGAGAAGGCAAGGCGATTTGAGCGACGGGGGGTGGAGGATCCGACCTGCGCTATGTCCGTCCGACATAAGACCAAAAGGTGCGGTCTGTTGGAGCGCATAGCAAGAGTCTTCAGCCTGCACGCCATGACACAATGGGGGGCTACGATCCATCCTGGTGTAGGAAGGCTAACTCCGGCTGCACGCCATGGAGTAAATGCTCAAGAGATTTACCGTTGGGTTGTGACCCTGATACGGTGGTGGGCAAGAGATTTGCCAGAACACCAAGAATGTGCCCTGAGTGCACGGACCATTGTGCCGGGTGGCGAACGGTTGTGATGGCTTGTGTGCGTGAAAGCACATGTTGATGATATATATATATTACCATACTTGTGATATGATATGCCTGCATGGAAGAATACCGCTGCCCCGAGAAAAGGGGTAGGGTCATTATAATGTGGTCAGCTGAACGCTGACCATTGCTTTTGTTTACCACCGTTGGGTGGATTGTCCCTGTACAGGTGCTGGAGAGCCGAGCGGGATGCATAGAGGTTGATGTTCCTGCTGCTGTTGCGAGCCCTCGAAGGCTATTTTAGAACTGTTGTGTGTTTTATTTGATTGTGGCCGGCCTGCGCGCCCATAGTTGAAGCCACTGTGTGACAGCCATGTAAGGCCATAAGGCCAACTCTTTTTACTTGTTATAAGACATTCCTATATTGTATGAAAATGTGGAGTTTTATGTTTTGGACATTCATGAGGAGTTCAAGTTGTAGTCTAGGCTTCCGCTAGAATGCTGTGTGATAGGTGCGATGCGCTACTCTGGTATCATCCTGTACCTTCACCGCCTGTTTTGTGATATATCATGTGGGGCCCCGGCCGGACCTTCTAGAATATACCATATGAACGGATGGGGTTGTTACATTTTTGGTATCGGTTGTCTTGGTCTTTCCCTCTCGCAGTCGTGGCCGACTTCTTTTGTGGGGTGGCGAGCATGTGTTTGTGCAAACCACAATCTACAAATGAACTCTTGAATGTCCATGATAGGAATGCAAATTAGTGTGTTTGAGGAACCTGCCTGTTTGTATTTTGTGTTGTTTGCTTGGGTACGACCGCTAATGTGTGTGTCTTGTCCACCTTTAGGTGACACGAAGTGGAGCTGGGCCATCTGAGCCCCAGCGTTCTGATGAAAGTACGGCCCCAGCCGCGGTGCCTACACCTCCACCGTCTGCGGAACATGTGCATTTAGTTGCAGAGGCTTTATTTACCATGCTCCAAGGCCAGCCACTTAGGCAGGAACAAGCGACTGTGAGGCCAGAACAGGTGGCGGCAAGGCCTGAACCTGTAGTGGATGTGGCTCCTCGAGCGGCTGAGAAGCAGCTAACGCGGTTTATGAGTTTCCATCCGCCTACGTTCTCTGGAGCATGAACTCCGACACAGGCTGAGGATTGGCTATCGCTCGTCAAGCGAGTGATGACGGCGATTGGAACGACAGAGCATCAGAAAGTTACTTTAGTTACTTTTTTTCTTGAAGGAGAAGCTCGATTGTGGTGGGATTTGATGGAGTTGCATCACTTGGCGGGTCGTCCGTTAACCCAAGTATCCATGGAAGAATTCTCCCGGCTCTTCCTAGCGAAGCACCTTCCTGCGGCTCAGCAGATAGCCATGGAAAATGAATTCCAAAGGTTAACAAAAGGTGATGGCAGTGTTGACGCATACCTGCATGAATTTACTCGCTTGGGGCGGTATGCGGGTTCTATATTTGCTGATGAACAAAGGAAGACCAATCAGTTCTATGAAGGACTGATGGACGAGCTGAGGTTCCTTGTGTCAAGTTCGGTGAACTAACGTTTCCAAGCATTGGTTGACACTGCGGGCGCATTGGAAAAGGATATGAAAAGGGTGCAAGGGAAGAGGGCTTTGGCTGTGTCGCAACTGGAGTGGAAGGCGCCCCTATCGGGGAAACCATTTTATAAGAAGAGATGGGGTAAGAAGTCCAAGTCTAGTGGACAAGCTCCTTCATCAGTTGCAACGGGAGCAACGTCAGGGGCGACCTCCAAGCCAGATACTCGTATCTGCTTCAATTGTGGCGGGATGGGGCATATTGCACGAGATTGTCGGATGCCGCCAAAGAGTGAAAAGAAGGCGGGAGCATCTTATGCGGAAAAAGGAAAGGCGGTGGTGGATTCCTCTGCCTCGCAGGCGCAACCCTGGGTCTACAATATTGGCCTACAGGAGGCCATCAAGCAGAGTGATGTGGTCACAGGTATGAGTTTAGTTTTGCATATGTTCTTGTTTGTATGCTTTACTTAGTACATATATGTTTGCGGTTTGTGTGTGTGACATGTTTGTCACAGTCTTTGTGATGATTCGGGACACGCTGGTGCGAGCACTGTTTGATACGGGTGCATCGCATTCTTTTCTATCTAACAAATTTATAACGCGGCTTGGGATACCCAGTCGTGCAAAGACAGATAGCGTCAGAGTGGTGTTGCCGAATGGCTGTTGGATGCTTGCGGATCAAGCTTGCGATGTGGCGGTTCAGCTAGGAAGTCGGGATTTTCGTTTAACTGCATTTGTTTTGCCAATATTGGAATTCAACGTGATTTTTGGGATGGATTGGCTTGCGGAGCAGCATGCTATGATTGATTGACAGTCCAAAGAAATCACGTTGGGCGAGAATACCGAACAGGAGACGAAGTTCGCGGGTATGCGAGGAGTGGGCGGGACATTGATGTCTGCACTCCAGGTAGTCAAGGCTGTTCGGAAGGGTGCGGAATGTTATTTTGTACTGATTCAGGCTGTTGAGCCTAAGGCCAGTTTGTGCGAGGTTCCGATTGTGGCAGAATTTACAGATGTGTTTCCCACGGATCTCCCTGGGCTACCACCCCAGCGGGAGATTGACTTCACAATTGAGTTAGTGTCTGGTGCGAAACCTGTGGCCCGCTCGCCATATCGCGTTGCGCCAAAATAGATGGCTGAATTGAAGGTTGAACTGCAAGAAATGTTGGAGCAAGGTTATATACGCCCAAGTATGTCACCTTGGAGCGCGCCTGTGCTTTTTGTAAAGAAGAAAGATGGTGGGTTGCGGTTGTGTATCGATTACCGTGAACTGAATAAGCTGACCAAGAAGAATAAGTATCCGATACCCCGGATTGATGAGTTATTCGATCAGCTGGTGGGCTCAACCGTCTATTCGAAGTTGGACCTGACGTCTGGTTATTACCAGCTGAGAATTCGGGAAGGTGACATTCCCAAAACCGCATTTGGAACGCGTTATTTGCACTATGAGTTCACCGTCATGTCATTTGGACTGTGCAATGCGCCCTCGGTGTTTATGGATTTGATGCACCGTATTTTTCGTGAGTACCTGGATCTGTTTGTGATTGTATTCATTGATGACATCCTGGTGTACTCGAAGTCGAATGCTGAGCATGAGATACACTTGCGGTTAGTATTGAACATGTTGAGGCAAAATCAGCTCTATGCCAAGTTCTCGAAGTGCGAGTTTTGGCTATCATCGGTGGCATTTTTAGGCCATGTGGTGAGTCGCGCGGGCATTGCAGTGGATCCAGCAAAGATAAGGGCCATACAGGAGTGGCCAATCTTGTCTTCTGTGGCCGAGGTCAGGAGTTTTCTTGGACTTGCGGGCTACTATAGATGATTTGTGGAAAACTTCTCGCGGATCGCTTTGCCGCTAACCACATTGACGCGAAAAGATCAGAAGTTCGTTTGGACGCCAGAGTGCGCACGAGCTTTTGAAGAGCTGAAGATTCGGTTGACCACGGCGCCGGTGTTGTCTTCGCCCAGTGGAACCGACGGATTTGTGATTTATAGTGATGCCTCAGGGAGCAGCTTAGGCTGCATTCTTCTGAAGAATGGAAATGTTATTGCTTATGGCTCACGCCAGCTGAAGGTGCACGAGCGAAATTATCCCGTCCATGATTTGGAACTAGCGGCGGTGATTTTTGCACTTAAGTTGTGGCGACACTACCTTTATGGAGTGAAGGTGGAGATCTATACAGATCACAAGAGCCTAAAGTACCTCTTGGAGCAGAAAGAATTGAATATGCGACAACGAAGGTGGTTAGAGTTCCTTGGGGACTACACTTTTGAGATTCACTATACGCCCGGGAAAGGGAATGTTGTCGCTGATGCCTTGAGTCGGCGGGTTCCGGCTAGAGCAAATTGGTTACACAGGCATGATGAACGTCTTATCCAGGAGCTAGAGGCGTTGGAGATTTATTGTGTTGATAAGAATTCCACTGCCACTGCATGTTTGAACTGGACTGAGGTGCAATGTGACCTTGTAGATCGAGTTCGACGGGCAACAGAGTTGGATGACGATCTCTTACGCTATGTGCATGAAGGGACAGAGGGCAAATTCACCTGGAATGACGGTCTTTTGCTTAAAGAAGGCCGTTTGTGCGTCCCGAATGTGGGGAAATTGAGGGAAGAACTGATGTATGAAGCGCATTATAAAAAATATTCCATTCCCCTCGGGAGAACGCAAATGTTCAACGATATGAAGAAGCTATTCTGGTGGCCAGGGCTCAAGAAAGATGTTGCCCTATATGTCTCCAAATGCCAAACATGTGCAATGGTGAAGGCGGAATGCCAAAATCCGGGCGGTTATTTGAAGTCACTGTCGATCCCAGAGTGGAAATTTGATGATATTTCCATGGATTTTGTGCACGGGTTGCCGAGATCGCAGCGAGGAAATGATTCCATTTGGGTAATTGTTGACCGGCTAACTAAAGTAGCACATTTTCTCCCGAACAGGCGGGAGGATTCAGTTGAAAGTTTGGCAAAGTTATATGTTGACCAGATTGTGCGACTTCACGGTGTTCCTCGGAGCATCGTAAGTGATCGAGATGGGCGATTCACGTCAAATGATTGGAGGCTAGTTCACCGACTATTAGGCACGAAGTTGACTTTCAGTACGGCCTTTCATCCCCAAACGGATGGCCAAATTGAACGCACCAACAGAACAATGGAGGACATGCTCCGAATGTGCGCCCTTGACTTCGGAAAGAGATGGGAAGATCATCTCTATATGGTAGAGTTTGCATATAATAACAGCTACCAGACGAGCATTGGGATGACACCATATGAAGCGTTATACGGAAGGAAGTGTCGTACTCCCTTGGCTTGGGTAGAAGCGGGCGAAGCTCGGATTTCTAAACAAAATGAGGTTGATGAAGAAAACTCAACCATACGGACTATTCAAGAGAGATTGCTTATTGCTCAAGATCGACAAGTGAAGTACTACAACGCCAAGCACCGGAACGTGGAATTGGCGGTTGGCGATTGGGTCTACTTGAAGATCAAGCCATTCAAAGGTGTCTCCAGGATTCGACGTTTGAAAAAGTAGAGTCCAAGATATTTGGGTCCTTTTGAAGTGGTTGAGCGAGTTGGCGAAGCGGCTTATCGGCTAGCTCTGTCGGCAGACTTGGGTGGAATACATGATGTATTTCACATCTAGGTGCTTCGGAAAGCCGTAAAAGATCCAGCTCAAGTGATCGCGGATGATCGTGTGCCGGTGGAATATGGGCTAACAACGAAAGTTAGACCCATTCAGATCGAAGATCGAGCCGAGAAACAGTTGCGAAACAAGACGGTAGCCATGGTGAAAGTCTGATGGGACAACTGCGGCCGTGAAGAACTGTCATGGGAGCGAGAGCAAACCATGCGAGAAGAGTTCCCTGAGCTGTTTTTGTAATATGTAGAGAGGATGTTGTAACATTTTTCTGCTGGTTCCTGTTGCCTTCCTGTGTCTGAATTTCGAGGACGAAATTTCTTGTAGGAGGGGAGGATTGTAACAACTCAAATTTCCCAAACAGGAAATTTTTGGGTGACACGGCCTGAGACTCGGGCGTGTCCCAGGGAGTGTCACGCTGGGGTCGACGATTTGGCCGCTAAGTCGACGAAATTTGGAGTCGACGGTCGCTGAGCAGCGGACACGGCCTGCGACACGGGCGTGTCGCAGGGCGTGTTGAGGCCGTGTCGACTATCGGCTTTGGTGTCGACGATTTTCGGTCGACGATGTGTCGAGAGGGGGCACACGGCCCAGGACACGGGCGTGTCCAAGGCCGTGTCGTGTGCTCGACGACTTTTGCTCGACGATTGTTGAGTGTCGAGTGTCGAGTGTTGAGTGTTGAGTGTCGAGTGTCGAGTGTTGAGTGTCGAGAGGTTGAACACGGCCTATGACACGGGCTTGTCACAGGGCGTGTCAAATCAGGTCGACGAACTCAGCCCGACGAAGGATTGCAACAGGGCGTGTCTTCGTGCCGTGTCTAGGCACACGGCCTGGGACACGGGCGTGTCACAGGCCGTGTGAAGTCTCGGGATGTTTTGGGATTTTTTTTCCCTGGTACACGGCCACAGACACGGGAGTGTCTGAAGGCGTGTTGGGTTACACGGCCCATGACACGGGCGTGTTCCATGGGTGTGTCACTGGTCGGGATAGGTCGGTTGACCACCGCTTGAAGCACACAGCCTGTGACACAAGCGTGTCACAGGCCGTGTCAGGTCAAATTTATCTTTTCTAGCAGTTTTGTGGCCGTCCATTCCTTCAGCTGGGATCCAAGGGCTGAAGCTTCTTTCCTCTTTTTTTTAAAGGCCAAAATCTGAGAAGTTATTCTCATTTTACTTGGCCTTGATCTTTCTTCAAGTTAAGAGAGAAATAGAGAGAGGAAGAAGGAGGAGGAAGGGGAAGGGCTGCTGGTGGTGGTGCTGCGGTTTACCGACAAGAGATCCGAAGCCGGCATTGCGGAGGAAAAACTCTTGTGCTTCGTGCAAGATAGCTTTACGTTCATGGCACCGAAGAGATAGTCAAGGGTAACGACTTGTCTTCCTAGCCATGTGAAGGCTTCCTTTTGGAATATTTTGTGATTCCCCCACCAAGGGGTGGCTGATTTTGAGAATCTTTGGGTGGATGCTTGAAATCCCCTTTGTTAACATATAGATCTGGAAATGGAGTACGGAATAGGCATGCTGTGTGAAGCCCATCTGGACAGGTTGGTCTGGATTGGTGATGTTGCATACGAACCGGAGAAGACTCCGTGATAACGTGTAGTTTAAGGAGTCAACGGGTTATGCCTGCGAAAAGGAGTATCAGGAAGTACTGGAGGGGTAGCCCAGGAAAAATAGCCATGTTATGTTTTTGGGTCCAACCTGTGAATGAGGCACAGGAAGTACTGGTGTGACCAGGAAAGGCCCTTTGTGATGCTTGATGTCGTAGGGTGTCCACCTGTGAAGCGAGTAACAGGAAGTACTGGCATGGTAGCCAGGAAAGACCCCTGACATTTATGATTGTGCGGTGTCCACCTGTGAAGAGAGTCACAGGAAGTACTGGGAGGCCCAGGAAAGACCCGCTGTTGTGCTAAGGAAATGGGTATAGAGGAATACCCAGGCTTGAATGCCAAGAACAGGATTGGTGAGACCGACCCGTGCCTTTGATATAGCCATGAGTACGCTGTACTCAGAGAAGGCAAGGCAATTTGAGTAACGGGGGGTGGAGGATCCGACCTGCGCTATGTCCGTCCGACATAAGACCAAAAGGTGCGGTCTGTTGGAGCGCATAGCAAGAGTCTTCGGCCTGCGCGCCATGACACAATGGGGGGCTACGGGCCATCCCGGTGTAGAAATGCTAACTCCGGTTGCACGTCATGGAGTAAATGCTCAAGAGATTTACCGTTGGGTTGTGACCCTGATACGGTGGTGGGCAAGAGATTTGCCAGAACACCAAGAATATGCCCTGAGTGCACGGACCGTTGGGCCGGGTGGCGAACGGTTGTGATGGCTTGTGTGCGTGAACGCACATGTTGATGATATATATATATTGCCATACTTGTGATATGATATGCCTGCAGGGAAGAATACCGCTGCCCCGAGAAAAGGGGTAGGGTCGTTATAATGTGGTCAGCTGAACGCTGACCGTTGCTTTTGTTTGCCACCGTTGGGTGGATTGTCCCTGTACAGGTGCTGGAGAGCCGAGCGGGACGCATAGAGGTTGATGTTCCTGCTGCTGTTGCGAGCCCTCGAAGGCTATTTTAGAATTGTTGTGTGTTTTCTTTGATTGTGGCTGGCCTGCGCGCCCATAGTTGAAGCCACTGTGTGACAGCCATGTAAGGCCAACTCTTTTTACTTGTTGTAAGACATTCCTATATTGTATAAAAATGTGGAGTTTTATGTTTTGGACATTCATGAGGAGTTCAAGTTGTAGTCTAGGCTTCCGCTAGAATGCTGTGTGATAGGAGCGATGCGCTACTCTGGTATCATCCTGTACCTTCACCGCCTGTTTTGTGATATATCCTGTGGGGCCCCGGCCGGACCTTCTAGAATATACCATATGAACGGATGGGGTTGTTACAGACAGACCAATAAGTTCCTGGAACTTGGCCATTCTTGCAGTGTTAGCTGTTTCAGGGTCTTCAAAAGGAATAGTAGGAGAGTATGGCCTTTCAGGATTCTTATCTTTCTATTCTTCATATATATGTTGCTGTTGCTGCTGATACTGTTGTTGTTGTTGATTTCTTGAGGATGGTTGCCTCTGCTGGATGCTTCCAGAGGATCTCCCTGAATGTCTCTAATAGGTTTGCATGGGGGCAGATCTCTGAGATCTAGAGCTAGTGGCAACGGCTGCTGGAGGAGGAGGAGGAGGAGGATCCTTTCTATATCTGTGAACTGGAGGAGGAGAATATCTCCTACTTCTTTTCCTATCCTTTTGCTGGGTCTTAGATAGCCACATCCATGCAGACATTCTCTTATAAGGAGTAACATTATACAAAATATAGTAGGGAGTGTCAGCAGTTGGATTAGTCTTAGGAGCTGGAGGAGGAGGAGCATTCCTTTTCTTTGACAGCATTTTCTTATTTTTCTTTGAAGCTTCTTCATCTGAATCATCATCATCATCATCTTCAGTGCCAGAACCCTGAGGGTTATCATATAAAGCATCCAATGCTTTCAAAGCTTTGTAATTAATAACAGCCTTTGTTGTAGCCGGGGTAGAAGTTGAAGTTTCAACAACTGGAGTTTCAAAAGTAGTTGGGGAAGAGACTGTACAGGACTCAGAAGCAATTGGGACAGAGCTTTCAGCTGCTGCCTTATTTTCCTCTTCAATATCATCCAGGATTAACTCATCCAGATCTAGCATAGGTGAATCATCCATAACAAATATTGGTGCTGAGATGGCTTCTAGAATAACTTTAGATGTTGGAGCAACAACAGGAATTGCAAAACTGTCACAGAGTTGCTTAGCAACTGCTGGACTTATTGGAGAAGTATAGGGTATAATAGCCAACTGTGGCTTAGTAGAGGCTAACTGTACATAAATTGTATCAAAACTTCTCAACAAAAAAGTCAAATTAACTGTGGGATTTAAATGGAAATCACCAAAAATTTTGATCTGCTCTGGTACTGACTCATCTAAGTCAATGTCAGTATCCATAAAATGAATCAATTCAATCAACTCAGAATCAAATTCTGGCAAAAGTTTTACATCTGCATCTGAAACTACTGTAGAAGGAACTGCTGCTTTGTCTGATCTATATCTGCTGTTGCTGCTTCTGCATCTGCATCTACTGGTGCTTCATCACAGAGCATCTCCCCCTGCTTGGGTTCAAGAGAACCTGGAGCCGACCCCTGAATGAAGAGGGGGCAGCAGATAGAAGAGACACTTGGGGAGATAAAAAATTAATAGAATTCACAAGAGGTGTAATGGCCTCTGTGATTAGGGATTTGATGAGGGGAGAGAGCAGGGATATGATGGTAGATATAGTGGAGGGTTCCAAGGATGGAGAGGTAGTTGGTGAAGGTAGAGAAGTAGATGAAGGGAGGGGAACAGACGAAGGGGATAGAGGTGGAATTGCATCTGTTATGGTGATGTCTGGTGGAGGAGGAGAAGGGGATGGTATATGAAAATGTGGAATGTTAGACAGATGAGGTGGAAGAGGTGATGCTGGAGGTGTTGGGTGTGGATTCTCTTGAAGGGGAGTAGAGGGACTATCAGGGATATCAAGTGGTGGATATGATGGAGGAATAGGACCATGAGAATGTTGTTGTGATTGGGGTGCTGGAGGAGATGGAAGATTGGTGGAAGATGGAAGATGGGTTGCTGGAAGAGGTTGTGGAGATGGGATTACCTCTTCTGCAGGGTGGGGAGTGGCCTTCAAATCCCTGGTGCTCTCAGAAGCTGGTATGGAAGAGGAGGAAGCCCTAGATTGCTTGGAGATCGTCCTCTCCCATATGCCAAACAAAGCGCATGTGAGGCGCTTGCTGGCATTGATGAAGATGGTCGGGGAGACCATGAATTCACCAACTTTTTCTTGAAGAAAAATCCCCAAGATTCTTCCAAAGCAAACCTCTTTCTTACTGTTCTTCTTCTTTATCAAATCAAAGAAAATCTTACCCCAATCGACATGTCTCTTGTTGACCACGATGCACATAACAAGGAATTGGTATCTTGTGATGTAATCGTGTGCGGAGTGCTTTCCCATCAGCACTTTTCCCACAATGTCCGCCAAGAACTGGTAGGCGGCAGAGAGTTGTTTCTTTAACAACTTATTAGGGTAACTCCCAGTAAACCCCATCAGATTCAGCATCGAAGTAAACTCTTCAGAATCTATATACAGATCGTCTTCTCCATTTACCAACCAAAAAATTTCAGAAAGAACGGAGGGAGATAAAGAAACAGCATTACTCCCGATATTTCCTGTCATGACATTTTCCTCAGAAATGGAAGAAGTGTATACCCATTCTCTAATTTCAGTTGCATGCAGTTTAATTCTTCTGGTCATGAAATCCTTGAGACCAAGTTCTTATAAAAGTTCTAGAATGTAGAGAAATATTGGGTCAGAATACTGGAATGAATCAAAATCCATGTCAAAACCGGTGTCGAATTTCATGGCAGCCAAGGTGCTCGCTGGAATCGCCATTGATGACCTGCAAGAGAGACAGAGAAAACGTCGATCAAGTGCAAGAGAACAGAAAGCGCGGGATGGAGGTCGAATAAAACCTAGATATAAGTTTTCCAGAATATGAATCGACAATCTTCGTTCCACGAAAAAGAAAACAATTCTTCGAACTAAGGTTGACTAAATAAGTTATAGATAAATAATTCGTCGATCTCATCCAGAAGAAATGAAAATAGTTCGTCGAACTCCGTTCTACGAAATATCTTCTGAAGCAAAGTTCGTCGTTCTCCGGTCAACGAAAACAGTTCCCACATAGAGAATTCATCGATCTCCGTTCGACGAGCATCTCTCAAACTTTCCCTAATTCGACGAACTCCGTTCGACGAACTCTAGAAAATTCGTCGAATGCAGACATAAATTAATTTAACTCTTCTCCATTGATCATTCCTAGTTGATTTATAAAGAACAAATGATTTTTCTTATCCAAGGGTTTGGTGAAAATGTCTGCTCTCTGTAGATCAGTAGGAATATGGATTGGGTTAATTTTCTTTTTGTCTACATTATCTCTAATGAAATGATGCCTTATATCAATATGTTTAGTCCTACTATGGTGAACTGGATTCTGTGCTATAGCAATAGTACTAGTATTATCACAAAATAATGTTGAATTATTTAAGTTGACACCATCGTCTAGGAGTTGGTTTTGTATCCATAACATTTGTCAACAGCAGCTGCCAGCAGCCATGTATTCTGATTCTGCAGTTGATGTAGACACAGATGTTTGCTTTTTACAAAACTAGGAGACAAGTCTCATACCCAAGAACTGGCAAGTTCTAGAGGTACTCTTCCTGTCCACTCTACATCCAGCATAGTCAGCATCTGAGTATCCAGTTAACTCAAACTCTGACTCTACAGGATACCAGAGTCCTAGATTAGGACAACTCTTTATATATCTCAAAATCCTTTTTAAGAAAATAAGGTGAGATTCTTTGGGGTTCACTTGGAACCTAGCACAAAGGTATGTGTCAAACATGATATCAGGCCTGCTAGCTATTAGGTATAATAGGGATCCAACAATTGCCCTATAATATTTCTGATCTACAGGTTTCCCTGCTGCATCAGAATCCACAACAGCATTGGTAGCCATAGGTATTTTCATTCCTGAAGCATCACCCATCCCAAATTTCTTAATAAGCTCTTTAGCATACTTAGATTGGGAGAGGAAGATACCATCAGGGAGCTACTTCACTTGGAGACCAAGGAAGTAGGAAAGCTCACCCATGCTACTCATCTCAAATTTGGAATCCATGAGGTCAGCAAACCTCTTGCATAATTTGGGATCAGTAGACCCAAAAATGATGTAATCCATATATATTTGTAATAACAAAATTTGGTCCTTATGACGTCTAGTGAAAAGAGTTTTATCTATGGTTCCTCTTGTAAATTTATACTCTAAAAGAAAGCTTGCTAAGGTCTCATACCAAGCTCTTGGAGCTTGCTTTAAACCATAGAGAGCTTTATGCAATTTAAATACAAAAGAGTGTTGAGTTAGAGAGATAAAACCTGGAGGTTGTTCCACATAAACCTCTTCTTAAAGCACTCCATTCAAAAATGCACTCTTGACATCCATTTGGAAATCTTTGAATCTCCTATGAGCTGTATAGGCAAGGAATATTCTTATGACCTCTAACCTTGCAACAGGGGCAAAGGTTTGGTCATAGTCAATTCCTTCCTCTTGCCTGTAGCCTTGAGCAACTAGCCTAGCCTTGTTTCTCACAATGTTCCCTTGAGCATCTAGCTTGTTTCTGTAGACCCATTTGGTTCCAATAACTGGGTAGTTATGAGGTGTTGGAACCAAATCCCAAACTCTACATCTATCAAACTGATTTAGTTCCTCTGGCATTGAAATGATCCAGTGGGGATCTTGCTCAGCTTCATGGATGGAGAGAGGTTCAATTTGAGAGAGAAAACAGACATGCATCAAGTCTTGGTTGAGTTGATGCCTTGTCTATACATCTGCTGAGATGTCTCCAATCACTTGAGATCTGGGGTGATCTCTAAGTGTGACAAGATCAGTTGGTGGAGTTTGTTCAGCAACAGCTTCTATAATTAATTCCTCTTGAGGAACATTATTAGCTGTTGAGGGAAGTTCAGACACTTCCACTTGAATTTCTTCTTCACTGTCTTCAGCAACCTGTGGAGAAGGATGGGTTGATACCTCTTGGGTAAGGTTTAATCCATCCATAGACTCACACAGTTGTGGAACCTGCAAAGAGCGATTGGTAGAAATCTCTTTCTCCTTATAAGACATGTTAGCTTCATCAAAAGATACATGAACTATCTCTTCAATTTTAAGAGTGGATTTATTAAAAACCCTATAGGCCTTGCTTACTTGGGAGTATCCTAGAAAAATCCCTTCTTCAGCAGTAGCCTCAAACTTTCTAATGTATCTTTTGTTGTTTGTGTGAATATAACATATACAACCAAAAACTTTAAAATATGTGATTTTAGGTTTCTTTCCTTTAAGCAATTCATAGGGGGTCTTATTTTTCAGCTTATGTATGAGCCTTCTATTTAGGATATAGTTAGCAGTGTTTACAGCTTCTGCCTAAAAGGATAGAGGCATGTAAGCATCTGCCAATAATGTACCTGCAGATTCAATAAGTGTCCTATTTTTCCTTTCAGCTACCCCATTTTGTTGGGGAGTTCTAGGAGGTGAGAAGCACTGCTTGATACCTTCCTTCTCACAGAACGCATGCATAAGAAGAGACTCAAACTCTATGCCATGATCACTTCTGATCAATGCAACATGAGTAGAGAACTCAATCTGTATGGTCCTGAGAAAATTTGTAAGAACCTTGAATGTATCTGACTTAGTTCTCAGAAAGGCCACCCAACTGAATCTAGAGAAGTCATCAACAATCACTAAAGTGTAAGACTTCCCTCCTAGGCTTTGTACTACAATGGGTCCAAATAGATCGACATGAAGCAAATTCAAAATCCTAGGTGAATCACTTTTATTAATGGATTTGAAACTAGTTTTAGTTTGCTTCAAGCCCTGTATAGGTTTTCTTATTGTAGGGGCCAGAAGGTAAGCCTCTAACAAGGTTGTCTTTAGATATCCTAGCTATATTATTAAGGTTTACATGACCTAATCTTTTATGCTACAACTCATTTTGGTTACTAGTGATATTGAGTAAACAAATATCTGTTTTGGCAGAAATAAAATTTACTAGATATATGTTACTTTGTCTAATTCCAATTAAAACAGTTTTGTTTTCATTATCAATAATAGAACAGGAGGTAGAGTTAAAGTGTACCTGATAACCTTCATCACATAATTGGCTTATGGATATTAGGTTATGTTTGAGTCCTCTTACATATGTTACTCTCTTGAAGGTAACTGTTCCAATCTTTATTACTCTATATGCTTCAGACTGGCCACTATTTGAGTCACCAAAGATCACCTTTGGTCCTAGCTTGGACTTGTAATTGGATAGATTGGCCTTGCTGCCTGTCATATGCTTGGAGCAACCACTGTCCAAGTACCAGGTCTGACTCACCCTTGGACAGCTCCTCACCTGTACCTGTAATGAAAAACAAAACTCAATTGTTCTTGACCCAGGTTACCTTGGGTCCTTTATTTTGTTGAAAAGAAAAGCTGGATATAACAGAAAAAGTAGGTTGAGATTTATAACCTAAGGGGTGATATCTCCTAGGTGGAATAACCCAATCAGCTACTGGATTGAATGATTTATTAGTTGGCTTAGAATTTCTGTAAGAGAAATGATTTATGTTTGATCCTTCTGGGTTCGACGAATTCTTGTAAGTTCGTCGACCAGAGTTCGACGAATAGGGCTGAGATCGTCGATCTCTACTCAGAGAATGACAATAGTCATTTTCTGCGCCCCAAGTTCGTCAACCTCTGCTCGACGAACCATACAAAGTTCGTCGATCGCAGTTAGACAAATTGTTATAATTGAAGTTTGCATTCAGCGTTCGTCAATCTGGGTTCGACGAACTGGCCACATTTCGTCGATCTGAGTTCGACAAATGCTGTTGAACCTTGTTTTTATTAGCTATTTTCTGATTTTTATTTCTCTTGTTTATGGGCTTTGGGTTGTTTTCTGACATTGGTTTGTCTATTATCTTTTCTTTTCCCTTGGCAGAAACAAATTTAATGGGTGTTGTAAGAATGTTATTCTTAAATATGGGGGGCAAACCTGATGAGGCACCCAAGCCCAGCTTGCCATTTAATCTGGCATTTACTGTGCTTGTTATGTCCATCAGCTTGAGACTTCTTCCATTGAGAGATCGCTTAAGTTGTTGAGCCTCACATAAATCAAATTTTAATTTAATTATCTTTTCATTTGCTAGAGTTAGTTGATCTTTTAGTTTAATATTTTCTGAGTTAACAGATTCAAGATTTTCTAGTCTTTCTCTAAGGGTTTTTATTTCTTTCTCTGAATTAATTTAATCTAAACACATAGTTTTGAATTCAATTTTAAATAAATCTGAATTAAAATCAAAGCTTGAAAGAACCGGATCTGCCTCTGAGTTTGAGGCTGCCTCATCTTCAGATTCTCCTTCTGATCCTGAATTGCTCCTGGAGGCATCAATTGCCATAAGGCAAACCTCCTTGGATCTTGCTTCTTCCTCTTCTTCACTTGAGCTGGAAGAGGATGATTCTTCTTCAGTATCACTCCATGTCTCAGCAACAAAGCCCTTGTCTTTCTTTTTGTACTTGCTTGAGGAGGTTCTGTTGCTGTGTTTTCTCCTAGAGTCCTTTTCTCTGCTTTTCTCCTTCTTCTGGTTTTCTGGACATTCTGAGATGTAATGTCCAGGCTTTCTGCATCCAAAGCACACAACCTCCTTGGTTGGTGTCTTGTCAAATCTGGGCTTATCATCCTGCCTGGATGATTTCCTTCTGAAATCCTTTCTAGCCATCTTATAAAATCTTTTTGCAAAGAGCCTCATGAGTTCTTCATTAGATGTTGAGGTCTCACTTTCCTCAGATGCCTTAAAGGCTATACTGTGATCTTTTCTCACTGGAGTTGTTGACTTCTGTTCAGCTGCTTCTCTTGACTTAATCAACTGCTCATAGGATTTTAATTTGCCTAGCAGAGATTCAGTTGATATCTCATTTAGGCTTCTGGCTTCTTTGATAGGACAGATTCTTGAATTCCAAGAGCTAGGAAAGCACATCAAGATTTTGTCATTCACCTATGTCATGGTGATGTCCTTATCCAAGGTTTTGAGCTCATTGATGATTGAACTCAACCTATTGTACATTTCAGCCACTGATTCAGCCTCATCCTTCTTAAAATTCTCATACAGGGATATGAGATTTGATCTCCTGTCTTTCCTTTCATCTGCTGAGCCAGCTACCATTTGGTTGAGGGAGTCCCAAATGGCCTTGGCTGAGGTACACTCAGCCACCTTCTGAAATATGTCATCTAATATAGTCTGAGCCAAGATGTTCATTGCCTTTGCATCTACAATTTTGGCTTTCTTATAAGCATCATTATTATCTAGAGGAGGTACTGCAGTCATGTTTGTAGAGGTGCTTGTAGAAGCTGCAGGTGCTGGAGGTACTCCTGTTAAGATAGAAGCAAAAATATCCTCATCAATATAATTCATATATAATTTGATTCTTGCCTTCTAGATGGCAAATTTGTTATGATTGCATACTGGAGGTCTGATGCTTGCATAATCTTTGTTTTGAGCCATTTCTATGAAGAAATAAATCTAATAACAAAAATAATCAGATCTAACAATAGGGATCTTTATGGTTCAGGTGTTAGCCTATACAACCAATTAACCTCTTAAGGTGTGGTAGTTTAACCAACCTGGCTCTGATACCAATTGAAAGTGAAGGTAGATCTGAAATACTCTAGAGGGGGGTGAATATAGTATTGTGCTCTCTTTTAAAAAATCTTTACAACTTTTGTTATAATCCTAAGTGAACAGGTCAGTAAATAAAAAGATAAGCACAACAACCTAACCAATCACAGAACACAGCAAAAACAAAATAAAAAGGGCAAACAGACGACACAAGAAATTTTATAGTGGTTCCCCAACCTGGGTACATCCACTCTTCTACCACCTTGGTAGGATTCCACTCAGGTTTTTGATCAGGTGCCTGACACCAATGAGCTTTTGTTCAGGTGCTCAAAAACCAAAACCTCAAGTCTTTTGGTAGGAGACTTGCAACCAGGAATAATTTTGAAGGGAATTAAAACCCTGTACAGAGGATGGAAAATGGGTGATGGTGTCTTCTCTTTCTCAATAACAACTAAGAAGACTTGTGGATTGCTTTTAGCAGATTGCTCCCCTTGAGATCTTGAATGGATCAGGAAAACTAGAGCACTGCTTCAGGGTGACAGGTCTTCAAAACTTGGATGCCTGGACCAAAGATTACTTCAGGAACTTCTTTGACAGATAGAGATTGTTGTCCTTCTGAAGTTGTCCTGTAGGATTGAAGGAAGAAGACTATTGATGGAGATTGTTTGTTCTTCTTCTTCTTGAAGATGTCCTATGACCTAGGCTGATTGCAGAAAAGAACTTTGGATTTCTATAAGACTGTTCTTCAGTGTTGTGTCTATCTATGTCAGTATGTCTGTATCACTGCTTAATCTTTTCTTTTCTGACTGAAGACTGACTGAAGAACATCAGAAATTTGAATCTAAGAGCAGTAAATGCAGCCGGCCTGGGAAGAAAGCGACAATCAATGATTTCCCTAACTATCCCATGGAAAAACGACATGTAATAATCCATGTTCAATGCTCGTTCTAACGGTAACATTCCGAAAAGATTTAACATTAATTACTCGGGATTCATCGCAAAGAAAAGGGACGGAAAACTAGAGAAGACCTAGTCTGGAATCGTCGAACGAGGAACAAGAATCGTCGAGCTGAGTTCACAGTTCGTCGAGCTGAGCTGATGAGTTCGTCGACCAGATAATAGCAATTTGTCTTCAAGGGAATCTTGTCAATTCTGCTACAATCTTCGTCAAACTGATAATCTTCATTCGTCGAACAGAGATCCAAAATCGTCGACACAAGAATGATTGTGGACTTAGAATCTGAGAAGTCTCTGACTGAGAAGGATTCAAATCGTAGACCAGAAATCGTCGAGCAAGGAACAGTTCTGGACTTAGTCAAAATATTCTGTATGACTGATATTCTGTGTCGACATAAGTTGGTGTCGACTGATTGATCTTGTTATCGACACAAATCTTCTGGTGTCGACATAAGCTGGTGTGGACACATGCCCTAAGTGTCGACACAAATCCTCTGAATTTAGGAATCGTCGAGTAGAGTACTGAGTTCGTCGACCTGAAAAATTGACTTCGTCGACCTGAGAAGTTGAGAACTTGAGGTCCAAGTTCGTCGAGCTCAGAATCTTGTTCGCCGACCAAAGCCTGAAGTTGGACTTAGAAAAATCTGTAGTTATCCCGACTTTAGCTTGTTGAAGTATCTCAGTCTTCGTCGAATAGAGAACAAAGATCGTCGAGCTCAGCATAGAGAAATGCCTCAAGATCGTCGAGCTCAGAATGCCTTTCGTCGAGCTGAGTTCGACGAACGTCGAACTCATTTTACTTGGTCTTGAAATCTTCTAGGTCTTGAGTCTCTGATGGTCTTGTTGATAGCTGGTCCATCTGATGTTGACTCTAAGGACATAGCCTAGACTCTAGGACACAAATTTGACCCTAGCTATACATGTTGGGTCACATCCTAAGCTAGTGAACCTAGCCCAAATCAACTAGGGATCCAACAGATCCTCCAATATGCGATCCCATATCAGTCTAACCGTCGCATCGGTATCATCAATATATTCAACACCCAAAACCTTCGGGTCTTCATCTTGCACCCAATAAAAGGGGGCTCTACACCTTCTTCCATAAAGGGCTTCATGTGGCGTCATGCCGATGCTCGCTTGATGAATGTTATTGTAGGAGAATTCTACCAATTGTAAGAGCCTTTCCCACGGCTCTCCTCTATCCAACATACATAATCTCAACAAATCTTCCAATGTTCGGATGGTCCTTTCAGATTTCCCGTCCGTCTGAGGATGAAACGCGGTGCTGAAGGTAAGGCGCGAGCCCAAATACGCCAGAACAGCTTTCCACTCCTTGGAGGTAAACCGACCATCACGATCAGACACGATTGTCTTAGGCACGCCATGATACCGTACGAACTGCTCCACAAAGAGGCGTACCAAGACATCCACGTGAGCCTCTTTCTTCATAGGGATGAACCGGGATACTTTCGTCAGTCGATCAACGATCACCCACACCGAATCATTCCCTGAGCGTGAGTGAGGTAACCATGGACAAAGTCCATGTAGATATCTTCGAACTTCCACTCGGTGATGGGCAACAATTGTAGCATACCACCGGGATTCTTGCATTCTACCTTCACCCTTTGACAAGCTTTGCAATGTGTAACAAAATAACGAACATCTTTCTTCATTCCCGGCCAACACATGGTCTTCCGTAAGTCGGCGTACATCTTAGCAATGCCCGAGTGCACTGAATATTGAGAGCAATGAGCCTCTCTCAAGATATCTTCCCAGATTTTACCGCCTTTGGGAATGTAGAGCCGGCCACGAAAATAAATGAGGCTGTATTTTAGCGTATACTCATCCGTAGTCCCATCTTCGATTGACTTTATTGCCGGGGCCAGATCCCATCCATTCCTTGCTCCACTCTGATTCGGTGCCGGATATCACAAACTATGCTCAAGCTTTCCAAGTACTCCATATACTCTGCCGAAGGAGCCTTAAATATCAATGTAATATCCATCTCCTCAATCATCTGAGCCAACTCCATACTCATCAACCGAGACTCTGGGCGAGAACCTGGTACCTTTCTACTCAATGTATCGGCCACCGAGTTCGCCTTTCCGAGGTGGTAGTTCATGGTGAACTCATAGTCGTATAAAAATTCTAACCACCACCGTTGTCTCAAGTTCAACTCCTTCTGAGTATGAACGTACTTCAAGTTTTTGTGATCTCAAAAGACCTCGCAGTGGACATCGTATAGATAATGCCTCTAAACCTTCAAGGCGAACACCACTGCTCCCAGCTCCAAATTCTGAACCGGGTAATTGATTTCATGTTTCTTCAGTTGTCTTGAAGCATAAACAATCACGTGTCCATGCTGCATCAATACCGCTCCCATCCCTTGATATGATGCGTCAGTGTAAACTTGATATCCTTCCTTCCCAGACAGAAGTGCCAGGATGGGGGCGGAGGTAAGTCTATTCTTCAGTTCCTGGAACGCCGCTTCGCATTGGGGTGTCCACTCAAATGGCACACCTTTCTTCGTCAATGAAGTAAGACGGGGTGCAATCTTGGAGAACCCTTTCACGAAATTGCGGTAGTACCCGGCAAGTCCAAGGAAGCTCCGCACATCGGCCACTGACTTCAATGGCAACCACTCCTTCACGGCACACACCTTGGCCGGATCCACCGCTATCCCTGCTCCATTGATCACATGCCCCAAGAAAGAAACCACTTTAAGCCAGAATTCACACTTACTGAACTTGGCGAACAAGGCGTGCTCCTTCAATTTATTCAATACCAAGGTCAGGTGCTTGACATGCTCCTCCTCTGTCTTTGAGTAGACCAAGATGTCGTCGATGAAAACAATGACGAAGATGTCCAAATACGGTTCAAATACCTTGTTCATCAGGCTCATGAAAGCCGAAGGGGCATTTGTGAGCCAAAACGACATTACAATGAACTTGTACAACCCATATCTTGAACTAAAGGCTGTTTTCTGGATGTCACATTCTTGTATTCTCAACTAATAATACCCTGAGCGCAAGTTGTAACACCCCCTATCCGTCGCATAGCATATAACAGTAGATCCGGTCGGGGCCCGATGCCATATACCACAGACAGACCGAGTGGTCACTTATGGAAATCATCCAACCAATCTCAACGTCCTACACAAAGCATTCTAGCGGAAGCAGTTTATAACAGTTGCAAAAAAGAACCCAGCATCAAAGCACGAATGTCCACTAATACAAAATAGGAATGTTATACAAAATACTCAAAACAAGCCTTAAGGCCTTACAAAATGTTTCACTTGAATATTACATGTTTTACAAACCACGACACGCAGGCCGGTCATGTTGAAATTTGTGAAGTGGAAGTGGGTGACGGGACAGGCCGCGCGGCCTGTGGCGGACAGCTTTGGCGGACTGGGCGGACTGGGCGGACTGAAGTTTGCGGCCTGGTGAGAAGTCTGGTGGAAGCCGGCTGTTTTCTGAGCGGGTTGTTGCATGGAGTCCGCGGTTTGGTGCGGCCTGGTATCTGCGGATAGAGAGGCTTGCGGACTGGTGCTTTGCTCAGTGGCCGCGGGTGCAAGCTTGCGCTGTTGGCGGGTTGGTTCGAGTTCGCGGGAAGCCTTGCGGATGGTGTGTCCGCGGTTTGGGCTGTTGCGGACTGGGCCTTGAGCTTGGCTGAGGCCTTGTCGAGCTCAGGTGTTACAGCAGGTCTTGCTGTGGAGACCGGTTGGCGGACTGGTGTTGGAGTCCGGGAGGAAGCTGCTGTGTTGGACAAGTGCGAGGAGCTCGCGGACTGGTTGCGGTCTGCGCTAGGGTGTTTGGCGGACGGGACTTTGTGTCCGCCATGCTCGCACTGGCCCTTGATGGTTTTGGACTTGGTCACACATTGTGCCAAGTTCATGGTGTCCGCCGTGTCCGCCAAGTCCGCTGTGACCGGGCGGACTGTTGCTGTTTGCCTTTGGTCGTGGACTTGTGGCGGATTGAGGTGTGAGTCTTGCGGACTGCCTCGGGTTGGTGCGGACAGCCATTGAAGAGGGTTTGCTGTCCTAAAGAAGTTGGAGCTTTGCGGGCTGGTGCCTTGTCCGCTTAGCTTGGGCGGACTGGAGAGGGTTCGTCAATGGTTGCCTTGCTCCTGGCGGTTTCCTTGGTATCCGGCTAAGTCCATGCGGACTCAGCGGACGGTGGTTGTGTTCGCGCGGACTGAGGGTGGTGTCGCTATCTCTTGGGCGGTGACCACACTCCTCACCTTGCCTATAAATAGGACCCCCTGGCACATCTACAGTAACCTAAGTAACGTGAGTGAACAGTAAGTTGGGTTGGGCGAGTGCTGCGGTCTGTGTTTTCCAGTCCGCGCGGATTGTTTCAGGCTGACGGTTTGCTGTGTGCAGGTCGCGCGGATAACTTCAAGGAGCCAGGAGCTTGGCTTTGACTTCGGTCAGTGCTTGGAAGTGTGCGGTCTCTGCGGACTCAGCAGGAGGTCGCTCTGCGGCTTGTCAGTTCTGTTTCAACTTTCCCAGCTTCAATAACCTGTCCGCCGGCTTCAGGCGGGTAGGGGAGTTCCTCAGTTCGGGTTCAGCAGGAGGCGAATAACGGTCTGTCCGCGCGGCCTCGCGGTCTCGGCGGACTCCGTGGTATTCGGCGGATTGCAGCATAGCTTGGGTGAGCTCAGCGGTCTCGGCGGTCTCGGCGACCTCGCGGTCTCGGCGGACTGGAGTGCTGTCCGCCCGGCTTGTTTTTGGTTTCTTCTGTTTACAGTGTAATACTAGCGAAATCATGTCTCGCTATGTATGCCTCGGATTGTAAAGAAGTGAATGCATAATAAGACCTTCTTGTGCTTCCATTGTTTTGTTGGGTGCAACCTCTAGTCCTTGGGTTTTCTGCAGGTTCAGCGTGCGAACTGGGTAGTTCCGAAGATATTAATTTGGTGTTTGGGCTATCTTGCTGACCACGTTGAGAAAATTTAACATGGTATCAGAGGGAGGTTTTTGAGGTTGCGGAGGTTCAGTTGCGTGAGCGGGGGTCAACCAGCGTTGTTACTCAGTGATTGAGTGGTGATCAACCTGTGTTGTTGCTCGGAGCTGCTGAAGGGTACCAACAGGTGATTGCAATGGAAGGAAGCTTAGCAAGAGGTCTGGGCATTGAACTCTTAACGCCGACTAACTATAAAAAGTGGAAGTCGTGCATGAAGAGTTATCTTCTAGGCGAGGAGCTGTGGGAAGTTGTCGGTGGAGACGACAGACAGGAAGTAACTGCTGCTCTCAGTACTGCTGAGCATGTGAGGCTCTGGAGAAGAACTAATGCTAAGGCAGAGTTCGTTCTGAAGAGAGCTGTCTCTCCGGAACTGTTTGATCACATCATTGGGTGTGAGACGGCTGCTGATATTTGGACAACCATTGATGAGTTGTTCAATAGGAAGAATGTGGCGCGGCTGCAGTTCCTGGAGAATGAGTTGGCCAGGGCAACTCAGGGAGACCTTTCCATCTCCAAGTACTTCTTAAAGATGAAGAGCTTGTGTGCTGAGCTGTCGGCTCTGGATCCTGATGAGCCTATCTCTGAGGCAAAGATGAAGAGGCACATTATCCGCGGCTTGCGGAAGGAGTATGTGGCCTTTGTTACATCTGTTCAAGGGTGGGCTACTCAGCCGTCTCTGCTGGAGCTGGAGAATCTGCTTGCCTCGCAGGAGAGCTTAGCAAGGCAGATGGCTGGAGTGAATCTGAATCAGGAAGGCAGTGAGGCTCTCTTCTCAGGCAAGAAGAAGGGATGGGAAGGGAAGAAGAAGAAGAAGAAGGTGCAGGCCGCTGTTGAGAAGGAGACTTCATCTTCATATCCGCCGGAGAGGAGCAATGCTCCTAAGGACTGGAAGAAGAATCTGAAGTGCTACCGGTGTCATCAGCGAGGGCACTTCAAGCGGGACTGCAAGGTCAAACTGCAGCCTGGGCATGCTGCGGGAAAGGAGGAAGCTTGCTCGCGAAGTGAAGAAGCAGAATGGGGAGGAGCTTTCATGACGGGCACTTGTGTCTGGGCCTTATCTGCTGAGGACTTCAACAGCGAGTGGATCATCGACTCCGGGTGTGGTCATCACCTCACCGGAGACAAGTCGAAGTTCACCTCCATGCAGGCTTACTCAGGTAATGAAGCTATTATCACTGCTGATAATACTGTTTATGCAGTAGAGAAGGAGGGGGTCGTGCCTTTGGGTAGTGATCAGGGGCCACTCATGTTAAGGAGTGTGTATCACGTGCCGGGCATGAAGAAGAACCTCTTCTCGGTGACCAATGCGGTGGACGCTGGGTATCACGTTCTGTTTGGGCCAACAGACGTGAGGTTCCTTCGCAACGTATCAGCGGTGAAGGCTGATGTTGCTCATGTTGGGAGGAGGGTGAAGAACTTGTTTGTTCTTTCCACCAGTGCCTATGTTGATAGGATGAGAGCCAATGATAGTGCGGCTATCTGACATGAGAGGCTGGGGCATGTTGGCATGGACAAGCTGAAGGCAATGGCTAGTAGAAGTCTGGTGAAGGGGTTGCCGATGTTGTCCTCCTTTGGTGATGGGCATGTTTGTGCGGGCTGTCAATACGGTAAGGCACATCGCCTTCCGTTTGATAAATCTCAAACAAGGAGCAAGAAACCATTGGAGTGTATTCATGGCGACCTGATGGGACCGACTGTTACTGCCAGCCTTGGTGGAAGCAAATACATGCTTGTCTTGGTTGATGACTACTCAAGGTATACTTGGGTGTACTTCTTAAAGGAGAAGTCGGAAGCCTTCCGTTTGTTCGTGGAGTTCAAGGAGTTGGTAGAAGGCCGGCTTGGCTTGCGGATTAAGAAGTTTAGAACTGATAACGGGGGGGAGTTTGTCTCTTCCGAGTTTTCTAACTTCTGCAGGAAGTACGGGATCCAACGAGAGCTTACTTGTGCTCACACTCCACAACAAAATGGGGTAGCGGAGCGGAAGATCCGTCATTTGACGGAAACCTGCAAATGCTGGCTGCATGCGAAAGATATCCCGAGGTCCTTTTGGGCGGAGGGAATGTCTTGTGCTGCTTATGTTATCAACTGGATGCCACTCAGCCCTATCAACATGAAGACTCCTATTGAGCTGTTGCTGAAGGAGAAGCCGAGTGTTGGACACCTTCGGGTGTTCGGTTCAACTTGCTACGTGCATGTCCCGGATGCTTCACGGACAAAGCTGGATGCGAAGGCAAGGAAACTTGTCTTTGTTGGCTATGATGAACGGAAGAAGGGATGGAAATGCATGGACCCTTTGACGAAGAAGTTCGTGGTGTCAAGAGACGTAGTCTTTGACGAGCTGACGTCATATGGAGGTGGCTCGGTGGAGCTAACCGGAAGTAGCAAGGATGATGAACCACCGGTGGAGGCTGCTGAAGGCTTGGAAGAGGAGCTTGCTGTTTCACCAGCAGCTCCTGTTGCTTCGAACTCCGAGGCTAAGCCTTCTGGCTCAGGAAACAGGGGGAGCACTGCTCAATGCTTGCCCCAGGTAGGAGTGGAGCCTGAAGAAGCAACGGAAGCCGTGAGCAAGGAGCCGTGTCTTCGGAGATCGAAGAGGGTGGTTAAGCCACCGGCTCGGTACTGTGATGGGAATGCAGTGAGCTTTGTATCCTGCTTCTTTGCGGGTCCTCTGGATGAGTGAGAGCCTGCAAACTTCAACGAGGCCACTGGAGTGAAGGAGTGGGATGATGCCATGAAGGAAGAGATTGATGCTCTGAAGAAGAATGAAACCTGGGACCTTGTGCCCAAGGTTGATGGCGTTACTCCAGTTACTTGCAAGTGGGTGTATAAGTTGAAGAAGAAGGCTGATGGGAGAATTGATCGGTTCAAGGCTCGCCTGGTCGCAAGAGGATTCTCACAGCAGTATGGAGAAGACTATGAGGAGACATTCAGTCCAGTTGCGAAGATGACATCTGTAAGAGTGGTGATCGCCTTGGCTGCTAGCAAGGGATGGAGGTTGTGGCAACTTGATGTGAAGAATGCTTTTCTTTACGGAGAGATTGACAAGGACATCTTCATGGATCAGCCGCTTGGTTTTGTCTCTGAAAAGCATCCGGACTATGTCTGCAAACTCAGGAAGGCTCTCTATGGGTTGAAGCAAGCTCCTCGAGCGTGGTATGGGAAGATTGCAGAGTACTTGCAATTCTGTGGATACCTATCTTCTAACTCGGACTCAAGCTTGTTCGTCAAGAAGAAGGGAGAGCTAAGAGTCTTGGTCCTGCTGTATGTGGATGATATGATCATCACAGGAAACTCGGAGGAGGAAGTAGCAAGGCTCAGGGGAGAGCTTGCTATACGCTTCGAGATGAAAGACTTGGGAGAGTTGCATCACTTTCTTGGTCTGGAAGTGGAGAGGAAGGAGTGCGGGGTTCTCATTAGCCAGAAAGGGTATGCTGATCGCATTGTGAAGCGGTTTGGCATGGGCGAAGGGAAGAAGTGCACTACTCCACTGGAACCTGGGCTGAAGCTTCGACGGGATGAGGGAAGGGTTCTTCATGATCCCTTGGTGTTCAGGGCTCTTGTTGGGAGCTTGATTTACCTGACGATTACAAGGCCGGATATCGCTTATGCTGTTGGCCGAGTAAGTCGGTATATGGCTGAACCAAGGCAATCTCATCTAGTGGCGGCAAAGGGAATTCTGAAGTATGTCAAGGTGACTTCTGAGATGGGACTCCTCTATGGAAGGGATGCGGAGTTTGCATTGCTCGGGTACACGGATGCTGACTATGGCGGTGATTCGGATGATCGAAGGTCTACTTCAGGTTATGTGTTCACTTGCGGTTCAGCTAGCATCTCGTGGTGTAGCAAGAAGCAAGACTCGGTGTCGGTTTCAACCACGGAGGCGGAGTATAAGGCTTCGGCCTTGGCTGCTCGGGAAGCCGTTTGGTTGAGGAGGCTTATAGAGGATGTTCATGAAGTAGTGCAAGGGCCTACTTTACTCCGGGGTGACAATGAGAGTGCTCTCAAACTGGTAAACAATCCAGTGTGTCACGCCAGGACCAAGCATATTGAGATTGATCACCACTTCATCAGGGAGAAGGTGTTGGAGGGGTCTCTGCTGGTCGGGCATGTTCGGAGTGAAGATAATCTTGCTGACATCTTCACAAAGCCGCTGTCGAAGGGGCCCTTTGAACGCTTGCGCAGCTTGCTGGGCTTGGTCACCACTTCTCACTTCAAGGGGGAGTGTTGAAATTTGTGAAGGGGAAGTGGGTGACGGGACAGGCCGCGCGGCCTGTGGCGGACAGCTTTGGCGGACTGGGCGGACTGGGCGGACTGAGGTTTGCGGCCTGGTGAGAAGTCTGGTGGAAGCCGGCTGTGTTCTGAGCGGGTTGTTGCATGGAGTTCGCGGTTTGGTGCGGCCTGGTATCTGCGGATAGAGAGGCTTGCGGACTGGTGCTTTGCTCAGTGGCCGCGGGTGCAAGCTTGCGCTGTTGGCGGGTTGGTTCGAGTTCGCGGGAAGCCTTGCGGACTGGTGTGTCCGCGGTTTGGGCTGCTGCGGACTGGGCCTTGAGCTTGGCTGAGGCCTTGTCGAGCTCAGGTGTTACAGCAGGTCTTGCTGTGGAGACCGGTTGGCGGACTTGTGTTGGAGTCCGGGAGGAAGCTGCTGTGTTGGACAAGTGCGAGGAGCTCGCGGACTGGTTGCGGTCTGCGCTAGGGTGTTTGGCGGACGGGACTTTGTGTCCGCCATGCTCGCACTGGCCCTTGATGGTTTTGGACTTGGTCACACATTGTGCCAAGTTCATGGTGTCCGCCGTGTCAGCCAAGTCCGCTGTGACCGGGCGGACTGTTGCTGTTTGCCTTTGGTCGTGGACTTGTGGCGGATTGAGGTGTGAGTCTTGCGGACTGCCTCGGGTTGGTGCGGACAGCCATTGAAGAGGGTTTGCTGTCCTGAAGCAGTTGGAGCTTTGCGGGCTGGTGCCTTGTCCGCTTAGCTTGGGCGGACTGGAGAGGGTTCGTCAATGGTTGCCTTGCTCATGGCGGTTTCCTTGGTATCCGGCTAAGTCCATGCGGACTCAGCGGACGGTGGTTGTGTTCGCGCGGACTGAGGGTGGTGTCGCTATTTCTTGGGCGGTGACCACACTCCTCACCTTGCCTATAAATAGGACCCCCCTGGCACATCTACAGTAACCTAAGTAACGTGAGTGAACAGTAAATTGGGTTGGGCGAGTGCTGCGGTCTGTGTTTTCCAGTCCGCGCGGATTGTTTCAGGCTGACGGTTTGCTGTGTGCAGGTCGCGCGGATAACTTCAAGGAGCCAGGAGCTTGGCTTTGACTTCGGTCAGTGCTTGGAAGTGTGCGGTCTCTGCGGACTCAGCAGGAGGTCGCTCTGCGGATTGTCAGTTCTGTTTCAACTTTCCCAGCTTCAATAACCTGTCCGCCGGCTTCAGGAGGGTAGGGGAGTTCCTCAGTTCGGGTTCAGCAGGAGGCGAATAACGGTCTGTCCGCGCGGCCTCGCGGTCTCGGCGGACTCCGTGGTATTCGGCGGATTGCAGCATAGCTTGGGTGAGCTCAGCGGTCTCGGCGGTCTCGGCGACCTCGCGGTCTCGGCGGACTGGAGTGCTGTCCGCCCGGCTTGTTTTTGGTTTCTTCTGTTTACAGCTGTAATACTAGCGAAATCATGTCTCGCTATGTATGCCTCGGATTGTAAAGAAGTGAATGCATAATAAGACCTTCTTGTGCTTCCATTGTTTTGTTGGGTGCAACCTCTAGTCCTTGGGTTTTCTGCAGGTTCAGCGTGCGAACTGGGTAGTTCCGAAGATATTAATTTGGTGTTTGGGCTATCTTGCTGACCACGTTGAGAAAATTTAACAGGTCATACATGAATAAAACAGTAAACACTTCCATTTGGGCCTTCGAGGGCCGGCTTCGCAAAAAGGGCTTTAGCCCGCTATTGACCGCTTGGTCCAGCTGCACCTGCAAGCAACAAACCACCGCACGGTGGCAAAACAAGGCAACGGTCAGCAATGATGACCAAATTATAACGATCCCGCCGCCAACTCGGGGCGGCGATGCTCCTTCCCTGCATTTTATTAGCATAAACGAGCAATTTATAACAATAGCCATTTCATCACAGACGTTGGCTCGCATGGCCACACGCCCCGTGCACTCAGGCCACATTCTTGGTGAACCGGTCGATATCACGTCAATTAAAGCCATTGAAATTCCGGACTCACCACCGCCACTTAGACGGCCAAACCTATGAGCAATTTGTCCTCCTGGCCTGGGTCACGACAATTTAAGCCATTGACCGCCGAAGACACTACTCTATGCCAATGGTAAGTGCCACGTGTCTTTAGGTCTCTTTAACCGAACGACATAGAACGGGTACGGTTCCATCTAACCCGTGCTCACATCGCAACGGCAATTTAAGCCATTTGCGCGGGTCAAAATTCCACCGAGTCCCATTTCCATCACAGTTCACATAACCCCGTTATGTTCAAGTTGGCTCTCAAGCCACCAAGTTGGCAAGATCTCGTATCCGCCCAGTTTTCCGGGTGCACCTTTGGGTTAGTCCCCAAGGCTCCCTGCTGCAATCTACCGCGTAGAAAACCCGAAAAACAACCAATAGCACGGAGTCTTCTCCGGCATTATGCAATGCAACATCACCGATCCAGACCAACATGTCCGGGTAGGCTTCACACATCATGCCTATGTCCGTTCTCGCATACAGACTCTAAACAACGGGGACTTCACATATCTACCCGAAGGAACGCCTCCAACTCTCCGCAAACTCGCGAGAGCGGGCTTCCTATGCTAAGAAAGAGAGCTATTCATGCTCAAGATGAGGATCGTTACCCTTGAGTTCCTCTTTGGCGCCATTGAAAAGTAATCGGATGAAAACAACCGCACTAGCATTGCCTCCGTGGATCCGGGGTCGGCTCGCGATTCGGAGCTCCGAAGCTCCTCCAATGGCGGGATCTAGCTCGTCTTCCTCCCTTGGTTTTCCTCTTTCTCTAAGGATTTGGAAAGGGATAAGGTATGAAAAGTGATGGATTTCTAAGTCAATCCACGGGTATATCCCTTCAGGAACATCCCCCAGCCGTTGGATCTCAAAACAAGGAAACGAACGGCTTTGATTCGGGGCTGAAATGCCCAATCTGGACCGAACACGGCCTGGCACACGCCCGTGTCCAGTGTCGTGTGCCGCATTCGCCGTAAAAATCGAATCACCTGGAACCTCACACGGGTATCGAACACGCCCGTGTTCGAGCTGACACGCCCGTGTTCCAGCTGACACGGCCGTGAGGCCGGCCGTGTACCCCATGATTTTTCCCCTTTTTCAACCCGAGCACTGCACGGGTTCTAGGACACGCCCGTGTCCTTGCCCGTGTCGCTTTGACACGCCTGGACCCCAGGCTGTGTACACGGTCTCGACATTTCGTCGCGTGAAGATCAACGACTTGATGACACGGCCTCCGACACGCCCGTGTCCTAGGCCGTGTGCCTTGTCTCGACGATCGTCGAGTGAATCTCGACGACTCCCTGGGACGATCGTCGACACGGGTCGACACGCCCGTGTCGCGGGCCGTGTGCCCATTCTCGACGAATCGTCGAGTCTATCTCGACGATTTCGCGGCTAAGTGTCGACACGGGTCGACACGCCCTGCGACACGCCCGTGTCGCAGGCCGTGTGCCCAGTCTCGGCGAATCGTCGAGAGAATCTGGACGACTTCGCGGCTAAGTGTCGACACAAGCTGGACACGCCCTGGGACACGCCCGTGTCCCAGGCCGTGTGCCTGCTGCCAGAACTCAAACTGGCCCAAAACGTCCCCCTTTTCTCCTTTGAGTTTCGGGGCGTTACAACTCTCCCCCTCTTAAAAGAATTTCGTCCGCGAAATTACATAAAGGAAAGACAGTTTACAAAACCAAAATTTGTACCTGAGCGGAACAACTCCGGATACTCGTCAAGCATAGTCTGCTCTCGCTCCCAAGAGAGCTCCTCACGACCGCAATTGTCCCACCGGACCTTGACCATCCTGATCTCTTTATTGCGTAGCCGCTTGACCTCCGAGTCTTCAATCCGCACGGGCTTGACCTTTGTCGTTTGCCCACTATCCACCGGCACTTGATCAACTACGATCACTTGCGTAGGCTCTTGTACCGCCTTCTGAAGTACCGAAATGTGGAATACATCGTGTAAACCACTAAGCTCCACTGAAAGCTTCAACCGATAGGCTGCTTCCCCAACTCGCTCCAGAACCTCGAACGGTCCAAGGTACCTCGGGCTTAGCTTTTTCAATCGCCGCACCCGCGAGACACCCTTGAACGGCTTGATCTTTAGGTATACATAATCGCCCACAGCGAACTCCACGTTCCTGTGCTTGGCATTATAGTACTTTGCTTGTCGGTCCTGAGCGATAAGCAACCTCTCCCGAATGGTTCTCACCAAAGAAGTAGCATCATCCACTTCTGATCGCTTATACAACTTTGACTCACCCGTTTCTAATCAAGAAAACGGCGTGCGACATCTTCTACCATATAGGGCCTCGAAGGGCGCCATTTGAATACTCGCTTGGTAGCTGTTGTTGTATGCGAACTCCACCAAATAAAGGTGGTCTTCCCACGACTTTCCAAAATCTAAGACACACATTCGGAGCATGTCTTCCATGGTTCTATTAACCCTCTCAGTCTGCCCATCCGTTTGTGGATGGAAGGCTGTGCTGAATTTCAGCTTTGTTCCCAACATTTGCTGCACCAGCCTCCAATTATTGGACGTGAACCACCCATCTCGGTCACTCACGATGCTGCGGGGCACACCATGAAGCCGTACTATGTTATCCACATAAAGCTTTGCCAGCTTCTCCACCGGATCATCCTTCCAATGCGGAATAAAATGCGACACCTTCGTTAATCGATCAACAACCACCCAAATGGCGTCGTTTCCCTTTTTGCGACCTTGGCAAACCGTGCACAAAGTCCATAGAGATGTCGTCGAATTTCCACTCCGGAATAGGCAAGGACTTAAGAAATCCTCCCGGCTTTTGGCACTCCGCCTTTACCAAGGCGCACGTTTGGCACTTCGCTACGTATAGCGCCACATCCTTTTTCAAACCCGACCACCAAAACAGTTTCTCCACATCACGGTACATCTTTGTGCTCCCCGGGTGAATCGAGTACTTGGTATGGTGCGCCTCGTACAACAACTCCACCCGTAAATTGCCCACACTTGGGACGCACAAACGACCGTCTTTCCACAGCAATCCGTCCTCCACGACGAATTGGGAATTTGACCCATCCAGAGCCTCTATCATGAACTGCTTCATATGAGCATCCATATCCAAAGCCTGCCGAATCCGATCAGCCAGGTCATATTGGACTTCAGTCCAATTCAGAACTGCTTCAGCACTTGATTGCCTGTCCACACAAACAATCTCCAACGCCTCCAACTCCCGCACCAATCGCTCATCGTGCACCGATAGCCAATTGGCTTGAGCTGGGGCTCGGCGACTCAACGCGTCCGCAACCGTATTCCCTTTGCCAGGCACGTAGTGGATCTTGAATGTATAGTCCCCCAGGAACTCCATCCATCTACGCTGCCGCATATTCAGATCCTTCTGATCTATCAAATATTTCAGGCTCTTATGATCGGTGTAGATATCAATCTTCACACCATACAAATAGTGTCTCCACAGCTTCAAGGCAAAAATCACGGCCGCTAACTCCAAGTCATGGACCTGATAATTCCTCTCGTGCACTTTTAGCTGTCTCGAGCCATAAGATATCACGCTTCCGTGCTGCAGTAGCACGCAACCCAAACCGCTGCCTGAAGCATCGCTATATATCTCATAGCCTTCGGTTCCACATGGCGAACACAACACAGGCGTCGTGGTCAACTGACACTTCAATTACTCAAAAGCTCGCGCGCACTCCGGCGTCCAAACGAACTTATGCTCCTTCCTCGTCAAAGTAGTGAGAGGTAACACTAACCGCGAGAAGTTCTCTACGAAGCGCCTATAATAGCCGGCAAGCCCCAAAAAGCTCCGGACTTCTGCTACCGTAGCAAGCTCAGGCCACTCCCGAATCGCAACAATCTTCGCCGGATCCACAGCAATACCCTCTCCACTCACTATATGCCCGAGGAACGCCACTGAGGACAGCCAAAACTCGCACTTCGAGAACTTGGCATACAACTGGTTTCTCCTTAGCGTTTCCAACACCAAATGAAGATGCTTGAAGTGATCTTCCTCACTGTACGAGTACACCAAAATATCATCGATGAAGACGATCACGAAATGGTCCAAGTACTCCCTGAACGTCATGTTCATCAAATCCATGAACACCGACGGCGCATTAGTCAGCCCAAACGGCATGACCGTAAACTCATAATGCCCGTATCTCGTACTAAACGCTGTCTTCGGGATATCACTCTCCCTTATTCGCAGCTGATAGTACCCAGCCTTGAGATCCAACTTCGAGTACACCGTCGACCCGACTAACTGATCGAAGAGATCATCAATCCGGGGGATTGGGTACTTGTTATTCTTCGTCAGCTTGTTTAGCTCCCGATAATCAATACATAACCTCAAGCTTCCGTCCTTCTTATTAACAAAGAGGGCCGGTGCGCTGCAAGGCGAAGAACTTGGGCGCACATACCCTTGCTCCAACAACTCTTGCAGTTGAACTTTCAGCTCCGCCATTTCCTTAGGCGCTAGCCGATACGGAGATCGTGACACAGGCTTTGCACCTGGCACTAGCTCGATCGTAAAATCTATCTCCCATTGAGGCGGGACTCCAGAAAGATCCGCGGGGAACACATCAGGGTATTCCGATACCACTGAAATACAATCCAACGCGGGCTTCGGCTTTGCAACCTCCACTAGTGTAAAGAACAGTTCCGCACCAGCACGAACCGCCTTCACCACCTGAAGAGCAGACATCAATGTCTTGCTCGACCCCTTTAAGCCCGTAAAAGTCGTTTCACGACTTGCTCCCAGCTTGACTTCCTTGCTACCGCAATCTATATGGGTCTGCTGCTCTGAGAGCCAGTCCATGCCAAATATGATGTCGAACTCCACTAACGGAAGTAAAGATGCCCGCAGGTCAAACTCCTGCTCCCCAATACGAATCTTAACATCGCAGATCTTATCCGCTCGCATCGAACACCCATTGGGCAACAACACATCCAACTTATCCTTCGCCATCGAAGAAGGGACTCCGATGCGTGATATAAATCCTTCGGACAAGAAGGAGTGTGAAGCTCCCGTATCGAAGAGTGCTCGTGCCGGATTTTCACAAATCAATACAAATCCTAAACAAGTAGTGGTAAGGTAACATGTGCATAACAAGTATTTAAAGAAATTGACTTGCTATAAATTAAACCGTACCTGTCACCACATCAGCTTGTTTAATGGCCTCCTGTTGGCCAAGATTGTAGACCCTTGGTTGGGCCGGAGTATAATGGGATGCGGTCGACTCCACCGCCTTTCCCTTCTCTTCATAAGTAGCTCCCGGCCTTCTCTCGGACTTAGGACGTCCGCTCCAACAGTCACAGGCGAAATGCCCCGTCTTTCCGCATGTAAAACACGCACCCGGGGTCCGACCCGTAGTAGGCCCAGAAGCGCCAGAAGGAGCTGGACCCGAAGTCCTATGCTTCTTGAAAGACCTCTGATAGCCGGACTTTGAAGTAGTCGGCACTCTGAACTCAGATTTCTTCTCACCCAAGCTTTTCTTCGCTTGCACGCTCTTCATGTCCTTCTCCAAGGACCGGGCAGTATTGACCAAGGTTAAGAAACCCTGCGTCATCGGCCCCGAGAGTAGTAATCTCAACTCATCCATCAGGCCTTCATAGAAGCGATTAGTCTTGCGCTCCTCATCCATGATGGTGGAGCTAGCATATCGACTCAGACGAGTAAACTCGTGGAGATATTCATCCACGCTCCTCTCACCCTGTACCAACTTCAAGAACTCATTTTCCAACGCTATCTTCTGCGTCGAAGGGAGGTATCTAGCCAAAAATAATCTCGAGAACTCCTCCATCGAGACATCACCAAGTTGCCTACCTCTCAGTAAGTGCAGCTCCAATCCTTCCACCACATCCTCGCTTCACCGTCCAGCAGGAACGTAGCGATGGTGGTCATTTGCCACTCCTCCGTCTCCGTCACTGTCACGACTCTCTATACCCTGGAGAGCCAGTCTTCAGCCTGAGATGGGGTTCCCAACCCCGAGAATAACGGAGGGTTAAAGCTCATTACATGCTTCAGCTGCCTCTCAGTTGCCCTCCTTGGCACCACTGGTTCCACAACCACTTGCTCCACCCTCCTCGGCTCAGCCTTTTGAAGAGGTACTTACTCCATCACAGGAGTGGGCTGCTGCGCTTGCCTTCCAGGCTGCACATTTATCACGGCCAACACCGCTTCAACCACCAATCGTATATTTTCAGCCGAAAGAGGTGTTGTAGGAGCAACATCCGGTGCACTACTAGCCTCAGAAACTCGGCGTTCTGACAGCCCAACACCACTTCTGGTCACCTATAGTGGTACAAAACACCGTTAAGCGACCAAATAAATTGCAAACAGCAATTATAGGAACACGCAGGTTCCTCAAACACGAGTATTTTCATTCCTAAGTGGACATTCATGGGTTCTTTTACCATTATAACGATGACGCACACAATGTGCTCACCACCCCTTAAAAAAAGAATTCGCCCACGAATTCACTTTAAGCCCGACCAAAACCAGTAGTCTGATACCAAATTGTAACACCCCTATCCGTCGCATAGCATATAGCAGTAGGTCCGGCCGGGGCCCGACGCCATATACCACAGACAGACCGGGTGGTCACTTATGGAAATCATCCAACCAATCTCAACGTCCTACACAGAGCATTCTAGCGGAAGCAGTTTATAACAGTTGCAAACAAGAACCCAGCATCAAAGCACGAATGTCCACTAATACAAAATAGGAATGTTATACAAAATACTCAAAACAAGCCTTAAGGCCTTACAAAATGTTTCACTTGAATATTACATGTTTTACAAACCACGGCACGCAGGCCGGTCATACATGAATAAAACAGTAAACACTTCCATTTGGGCCTTCGAGGGCCGGCTTCGCAAAAAAGGCTTTAGCCCGCTATTGACTGCTTGGTCCAGCTGCACCTGCAAGCAACAAACCACCGCACGGTGGCAAAACAAGGCAACGGTCAGCAATGCTGACCAAATTATAACGATCCCGCCCCCAACTCGGGACGGCGATGCTCCTTCCCTGTATTTCATTAGCATAAGCGAGCAATTTATAACAATAGCCATTTCATCACAGACGTTGGCTCGCATGGCCACACGCCCCGTGCACTCAGGGCACATTCTCGGTGAACCGGTCGATGTCACGTCAATTAAAGCCATTGACATTCCGGACTCGCCACCGCCACTTAGACGGCCAAACCTATGAGCAATTTGTCTTCCTGACCTGGGTCACGACAATTTAAGCCATTGACCGCCGAAGACCCTACTCTATGCCAACGGTAAGTGCCACGTGCCTTTAGGTCTCTTTAACCGAACGACATAGAACGGGTACGGTTCCATCTAACCCGTGCTCACATCGCAACGACAGTTTAAGCCATTAGCGCGGGTCAAACTTCCACCGAGTCCCATTTCCATCACAGTTCACATAACCCTGTTATGTTCAAGTTGGCTCTCAAGCCACCAAGTTGGGAAGATCTCTTATCCGCCCAGTTTTCCGGGTGCACCTTTGGGTTTGTCCCCAAGGCTCCCTGCTGCAATCTACCGTGTAGAAAACCCGAAAAACAACCAATAGCACGGAGTCTTCTCTGGCATTATGCAATGCAACATCACCGATCCAGACCAACATGTCCGGGTAGGCTTCACACATCATGCCTATATCCATTCTCGCATACGGACTCTAAACAACGGGGACTTCACATATCTACCCGAAGGAACGCCTCCAACTCTCCGCAAACTCGCGAGAGCGGGCTTCCTATGCTAAGAAAGAGAGCTATTCATGCTCAAGATGAGGATCGTTACCCTTGAGTTCCTCTTTGGTGCCATTGAAAAGTAATCGGATGAAAACCACAGCACTAGCGTTGCCTCCGTGGATCCGGGGTCGGCTCGCGATTCGGAGCTCCGAAGCTCCTCCAATGGCGGGATCTAGCTCTTCTTCCTCCCTTGGTTTTCCTCTTTCTCTAAGGATTTGGAAAGGTATAAGGTATGAAAAGTGATGGATTTCTAAGTCAATCCATGGGTATATCCCTTCAGGAACATCCCCCAGCCGTTGGATCTCAAAATAAGGAAACGAACGGCTTTGATTCGGGGCTGAAATGCCCAATCTAGACCGAACACGGCCTAGCACACGCCCGTGGCCAGGGCCGTGTGCCGCATTCGCCGTCAAAATCGAATCACCTGGAACCTCACAAGGGTATCGAACACGCCCGTGTTCGAGCTGACACGCCCGTGTTCCTGCTGACACGGCCGTGAGGCCGGCCGTGTACCCCATGATTTTTCCCCTTTTTCAACCTGAGCACTGCACGGGTTCTAGGACACGCCCGTGTCCTTGCACGTGTCTCTTTGACATGCCTGGACCCCAGGCCGTGTATACGGTCTCGACATTTCGTCGCGTGAAGATCGACGACTTGATGACACGGCCTTGGACACGCCCGTGTCCTAGGCCGTGTGCCTTGTCTCGACGATCGTCGAGTGAATCTCGACGACTCCCCGGGACGATCGTCGACACGGGTCGACACGCCATACGACACGCCCGTGTCGCGGGTCGTGTGCCCATTCTCGACGAATCGTCGAGTCTATCTCGACGACTTCGCGGCTAAGTGTCGACACGGGTCGACACGCCCTGCGACACGCCCATGTCGCAGGCCGTGTGCCCAGTCTCGGCGAATCGTCGAGAGAATCTCGACGACTTCGCGGCTAAGTGTCGACATACGCTTGACATGCCCTGGGACACGCCCGTATCCCAGGCCATGTGCCTGCTGCCAGAACTCAAACTGGCCCAAAACGTCCCACTTTTCTCCTTTGAGTTTCAGGGCGTTACACAAGTCCAGCTTAGAGAACCAATACGCTTCCACTAGTTTATCCAACAACTCGTCGATCCAAGGTAGCGGATAAGTGTTCTGCACCGTTATCCGATTGAGTTCCCGATAGTCTATGCATAAATGCAGGGTTCCATCCTTCTTCTTCACGAACAATATAGTGGCTCCCCAGGGTGACAAACTGGGGCGAACGAACCCCGACTCCACCAGTTCTTGCAGTTGAACTCTAAACTTCGAGAGTTCCTTCGGGGCCATTCGGTAAGTGGCCTTGGATACAGGTTTGGCACCCGGTACTAGATTAATCTGGAAGTCAACCTCTCTGTGTGGGGGTAATCCTGGCAGTTTCTCAGGAAATACCTTGGGTATTTCCCGCACTACCCGTACGTCTTTTATATGCAATGCTATCTCCTTCAACTCGAACCAGATCATGACAACTTCATCGCCCTTCATATGGGCTTTTACAACCTGAATGGAAGATAACGACATGCGAGGTGCGAAGCTAATACCTTGGAAGATGAAGTCGGAGTCCCCATGTCTCAAATACATCCGCTTCTCCGCGTAGTCGATCGTTGCGAAATGCCAGTCCAACCACGCCATACCCAGAATGATGTCAAACTCCGGCATTCTCAAGACCATGGCAGGTGTATCAAAGTACTTTCCTTCAATAAATATCTTGAACTTGCACTTAGCGGTTGCAATCATATCTGAGCCGGCTGGTAGGTGCACTCATCGGGCACAAAGGAGTGTGAGGCATCAGTATCGAACAGTACATATGCCATCTTCCCGCCAACTATCACCGTGCCTAAGTACCAATAACCAAAACTCAACAGTAGGTGTCTTGTATGTTGTAAGCAAGTTAAGTTAAACAATGAAAATGTGAAAGCTAACTGTAACATACCTGCAATAACATCCTGGGGATTTCGTTCTTACGCCATGTCCAACGCGTACACTTGAACACGGGCAAGACTGGGGTTTCCTCCTCGCGGTCCTCGTCCTTGACCACGCATATAACCTCGCCAATGCAGAGCTGCCGGAGGGAGAGCAGGAGGGACATTCCTAAACAACCGCGGGCAGAAACATCAAATGTGGCCCGGCTGGTTGCATTCAAAACACACCAACCCACGACGCCCCTCAGGTTGCTGAAATTATTGAGGCTACGGCGGAGGAGGCAACGCGGGTGGCTGCGGGACCGGATGCTCCACCCTAAAATCTCGGTGGAAACATCCTCCACATCTTTGATGTCCTCTTCCTCCTCTAAAGTCCCGCCTTCTACTATTGTTTGGGCCAGCTTCCATCATGCCCTCGGCAGGTCTCTTACCCCTACTCAAGTGATACGCCTCCAATCTCTTCTCCACGTCGATAATCTCCGCCAAGCTAGCGTCTGCTATAAACAAAAGGGCCTGCCTTAGGGGAGGTCGTAGCCCTTTGTAGAAACGGTTGGTGTATCCTCTATCATCCAAATCATAAGAAGCCCCGAACCTCGCGAGGTGCTGAAACTCTCGCTGATATTCCATAACTGATTTTGATCCTTGCTTCAGTATAAGAAACCTCTCTTCGAGTTCATTTCGAGCGTATGTGGGAATGAAGTGCTCCAAGGAGACATCCGAGAACTCGCTCCAACTTATCTCTGTATAGACCCGGCCTTAGAAGGTGGAGCCCATGAGGGACTTCAACCACCTCTTAGCATGTAGTTCCAAGACGGACACTGCCAACGTCACAGCCATGTTGGCTGGGCAACGGATCCCTGTCAGCAACTCCTGCACCGTATCAGGCCATTCCTCCGTGCGTACAACCAACTCCATCCCGAGGTAGGCGGGAGGGGAGAGGGCCCGAAAGTTGCTCAGCCAGTTAGAGCCCGGGGCCTGTTGTTGCACCGGAGGCTGCTTCGCCCTAAAAGCATCGAGGATGGCGGTGAGCGTCTGCCCCAACTCAGATTGTTGGAACTGAGTGGGTATGGAAGGGGTAGGAGTACCCCCCATCGGCTCAACATGAACTAGAATCTACACATAGAACACAAACTTATGGTCAGGTTGGCTAATCTTGAGGTCAAAGTTGGACAACCTAGTGTGAATTACATATGGGCACACCACTGCTTCCGCTAAGTCAGTTTGTCCCCAAACGGACTAATCGAGCGGGGGTCGCACCATTGTTAAATGACTTATTTAGCTGAGGATCGTGACAAACTGATACCATTTGTAAGACCCCCCTCCCGGATCCAAAATTATGCCACGTGTTGGGTACATTGGTCAAATGTACCTGATTTGAAGAAGCCTCACCCAACTCAATGATATACATCATAATGTATTTGATGTATGTTGAGTTTACTTGTGCAGGTTAAGAAATCACTGGACTGAAGCAAAAAGTTTCTAAGTCCATGTGTCGACACCCAGAGGGAAAGTGTCGACACTTAAGAAGTCTTGTGTCGACACCCAGACAAGTAGTGTCGACACTTGGAGTCATTGTGTCGACACCTGGGATGCAGAGTCAACACCAGACAGAAAGTGTCGACACTTGGAGCTGTGTCGACACTCAGTGAAGAAAAGTGCAGACAGAAAGTGTCGACACAAGGAGCTGTGTCGACACTCAGTGAAGCTGTGTCTACACCAGAAAGTGTCGACACTTGGAGCTGTGTCGACACTCAGCAAAAGTCTGCAGAGACTAAGTACAAGTGTCGACACTCAACACAATGTGTCAACACTAAGCAGAAGAGTCAGCATTTGAAGTATGTGTCGACACCCAGAACAATGTGTCGACACACAGCTGAAGACTCAACACTTTAAGAAAGTGTCGACACAAGGAGCTGTGTCGACACTTAGCAAAGAACAGAATTATTTCCAAAATATACTAAGTACAAGTGTCGACACTAAAGGAATGTGTCGACACTTAGCTGAAGTCTCAATAGAAGAATCAAGTGTCGACACAAGGAGCTGTGTCGACACTCAGCAAGAATCAACATAGAAGACTATGTGTCGACACCAAGAAGCAGTGTCGACACTTGACAGATTCAACACAAGAAGTTGTGTCGACACAAAGGAGATGTGTCGACACTTAGAAGAATTCAGCAAAAGCTAGAAGAACAAGTACTTATGTCGACACTCAATTTCAGTGTCGACACATGCAGAAGAATCTGTGTCAAGACATACAAGGAAATGTGTCGACACCTTGTAGACTTGTGTCGACACTTACACAACATGTGTCGACACTTGGACTATAAGTGTCGACACTTAAAGACAGAAAGTCTCGACACTTACAGACAGTTAGAGATTTTCAAGAAATGACTGGATGACTTGACAGCTGCCGTTCCAGCCGGTCTACAGCACCTGTCAGAGATGTCAGAAGACAGTTATGAACCGGATCAGCCGGTTACCATGTAGAAGGCCTATAAATAGGCACCTACAGTTTACAGAAAGTGTGGTTCAAGATCAAGTGGATCAGATTATTGTTCAAAAGTTTAGTTTGTTGAAAAACAAATTATTGAAGTGGTACCAAGAGTATCAACACAAGAAGATCTTGCAGTCCAAGTACATATCTAAGAAGTTGGAGAGAGAGGGCTCCTTCCAAGAAATCAGCCTCTGGAACTAGGCTGAGAAGAAGGATTCAGATTCAATTCTGGATCTTAAGTAGCAGAGGTCAAGGAACTACTGCAGGAGGATTCAGTCTTATTCAGTTCTACTCAAGAAACTTTGAAGAAAGCCAAGTCAGAGTGAATCCAGCTGAGTTCCTCCAAGAACTCATCAAGAAACTCTCAACTCCCCCCTTTATTTCTGAGTTGTAGAGTTATTATTTGTAATACATTTTAACTTGTAGGATCCTTTGGATCTGAGTGATTTGTAAGCCTGTATTTATAAAGGCTGAGGGTAGGGCTTGTGAGCCTGAGTGTAGGAGATTGAGATCTCTGAGTGTAGGCCTTGTTGGCTGAGTGTAGGCCTTGGTTGGCTGAGTGTAGGCCTTGATTGGCTGAGTGTAGGCTTTGGGATAAAGCTGAGTTGTAAGGCTTTGGGCCTGAGGTGTAGGAACCAATTTGGGTTCTGAGACAGTGGAGGAGTTTGGCCGAATCTAGTACACTGCTAGATAGGCGAAGGGGGAAAGTGGATGTACCCATATCTTGGGGAACCACTATAAACCACTGTGTCTGCTGTGCTGTGAATGATATTTGCTGTGTATGCTTATTTTTTGCTGTGATAGAATAAGTTAGAAAGCTGTGTTATAAACTGTTGGCTGCCATTAAAGTTTAAAAAGGATTAGGTCACATATTCACCCCCCTCTAGGTGTTTAGGTACCATATCTTTCAAGTGGTATCAGAGGGAGGTTCCTCAAAAAGGACTAACAGTCTGAGGAGATCCTGTTTGGCAGATTCAGTGTAAGACAAAACACAGTTTCAAGAAATTCAAGAAAATCAAGAAACATGGGTTCTTCTGAGAATCACAAGGAATTGGGTTCCATGAAATTACCTATATGCAGGAAAGAGATCTTTGGGATCTGGAAAGAAAGGGTAAGGCTATTTATGGAAGCCTCTGACCCTAGAATCTACATCATAGTAAAGGAAGGGCCTTATGTGTCAATGAAGATTTCAGTTTTGGATGCAAATCAGAGAACTCCAAAGGATTTCTCTGAGATGACTAAGGATGAGATTGTCCTAGCTACAATGGACAAGAGGGCACAAAACATTATTGTAAGTGCCATAGATGATGCAACATTTCAGAATCTTATACACTGTAAGACAGCTAAAGAGATGTGGGACACTCTTATAGTGTATATGGAAGGATCTGAAGAAGTCAGGCAAGATAGAAAATCCTTGCTAAATCAGGAGTATGAGAGCTTTAGACAAGGTAAAGGTGATAGCATAACTGAGTGCTACAAGAAGTTCTACAGAATAGTTAATGAACTCATGTCTTATGGAAGAGAGTTCAGTAACTATGAACTAAATGATAAGTTCTTAAGGTCCCTAACCAAAGAGTGGGACACAAAGATCTGTGTCATAAGAGAAATGGCTAAGTTGGGGGAAATTCCTCCTCCTACACTGTTTGGCAAGTTATTGTCATATGAGATGCAGTTGACAGTGAGGAAAGAGGAGGAGAAATCAACAAGGATTGAACACAAGGAAAGATCAGTTGCTTTCAAGACAGAAGTTCCCAAAAAGTACAGGAATAAGTCATCAACTCTACCTCCAGAGGTAGTTGATTCAGAGTCTGATGAGTCAGTTAGCACAAAGAGTGAGAGCAGTGAAAGTGATGAAGACTTTGCTGCCTTCACTAGGCACTTTCAAAAATTCTTGAAGAAGAAACAGTGGAGGTCAAGACCTTCTTCTTCAAAGGGAAAGGAAGTCTTTTATCAGGAGAAAAAGCCTTTAAAGAAAGACAGAAAGAGGACAAAGTCAAGCAAGGCAACTGAATCTAAGATAGTGTGCTACTGCTGCAATAGACAGGGCCATGTTATTGCAGATTGTCCACAGAAGAGAAAGGAATCTGGTGACAGGAAAAAGACTCACTTCAAAGGAAATAAAGAGAAGTCTTTTGTTGCCAAGAAGGAGAAGACTCTATCAGATATCTCTTCTTCAGAAACCGAGTCTGAGGCTGAAGCCTACATAGAGCTGTTTGCTGGAGAAGAAGAGAAAGAATTCATGCAGATCATGGAGTCTATTTATGAACAAGAAGACATTCAATGCCAAGGAATAATGGCTTTAACAGAGAGTGCCAAAATCCTGGAGCAGCCAGGACCCAGTCAGGTACAAAGTTCAAGTTTAAATTCAGTTTCTTGTTCTAGTTCAGAATCAGATTCATCCTCATCAAGTGATGAAAGTGTATCTGAGTCTGAGGATGATATTCATCAACTTATAGATGAATATAAGGTGTTGTTGCAAGCTTACAAGAAAAGCAAGTCCTTAGCCAAAAGTCAGGCAAAGGAAATTGCTGATCTTAAAGCTGCTGCAACAGATTTTGAGAAGCAATTTGATCAAAAGCTGAATGAGATAGCTAGGCTGAAACACATAACAGTGATTCAGATGGATACTATATCATTTAAGAATGATCAAATTAAGAGTCTGGAGATCAATCTTCAGAAGGAGAAAGACTTAGTTGCTAGGTTTTCTAAACCTAAGTCAGTGTTATCTTTAATTGATGAATTTGTTCATTAAAAAGGCAAGGCTGGACTGGGCTTTATTAGACCTGCAAGGACTGAGCAGTCCAAGTCTAAGTCCAAGGTCAAAGCCCAACATTCAACAAGACTGCTGTAGATAATACAGCAAAGGCTGTACCTAAGCAAAGGTACAACAAGTTTGAATGTTGGTGCTGTGGCAAAATTGGCCACTTTGTAGTGGACTGTTGGCACAATGCCAGTGCCAAGGTGAGTAGCAAGCTACCTGTTGGAAAGCCTGCAGGGAGCTTTGTCAAATTACAGACTAACAAATACCAAGGACCCAAGAATTCATTGGGTTCTAAGGTCAATTAATCTGTTTTGCAGGTAAGTCCAAGTGGCCACACCCCAACATGGTACTTGGACAGTGGATGTTCCAGACATATGACTGGAATAAGAAGATTACTAAAGGACTACATTCCAGTAAAAGATGGTCCAAAAGTAACCTTTGGTGGTTCTGAAAAAGGAATCATCAAAGAATTTGGTAACATTTCTACAAACTTAGTTACCATTACTCAAGTGGCTTATGTTAAAGGGTTGAAACACAACCTAATAAGTATAAGTCAATTAAGTGATGTAGGGTATGACATCTCATTTGTTAAAAATGGTTGTCATATCAAGAGGTTAAGTGATCAAGAGATCATTTTGACAGGTTATAGGAAGAGGAATGTCTACTGCCTAGACATTATGGTTGAGAACAATGGTTCTCCAATTTGTCTTGTAGCTGATGAGACAGTCTCTCATTGTGTCAAATGGCACAAGAGGCTTGCCCATCTTAACTACAAGACTATTAGCAAACTCTTTAGCAAAGAGTTAGTGAGGAATGGTCCTCAAGTTAAGTGTGTTAAAGATGGCATTTGCTCAGCTTGTCAAAAGGGCAAGCAGACTAAATCCACCTTTAGAAGCATAGAGAACAAAGATGCTGTGAGGTGTTTATACCTCTTGCATTTGGATCTTTTTGGCCCAATGCCAGTTCACAGCTTAGGTAGGAAGGTCTATACCTTTGTAGTTGTAGATGACTACTCAAGGTTTTCCTGGGTGTTCTTCTTAAGACAGAAATCTGAAACACCTAGTGTCTTCTATAGCTTTGTCAAGCAAATTCAGAATGAACTAAATAGTACAGTGGTCAAAATTAGAAGTGACCATGGTACTGAATTTCAGTCTGATAGCATGACAAAACTGTGTGAAGACTTTGGGATATTTCAAGAATTCTCTTCACCTAGAACACCTCAGCAAAATGGCATTGCTGAGAGGAAGAATAGAACCTTGATAGAGGCTGGTAGAACCCTATTGAGTGATACATCACTGCCAGAGTATTTCTGGGCTGAAGCAGTTAACACTGCATGCCATGTTATAAATAGGGCTACCATCACTAAAAGGCTTAACAAGACCCCCTATGAAGTAGTGAAAGGCAGGAAACCAAACCTATCCTATTTTAGGATCTTTGGTTGTAAATGCTTCATACTTAACAATGGGAAGTCTTACTTAACTAAGTTTGCTGCCAAGTCCCAAGAGGGAATTTTTGTTGGGTACAACAATAATAGTAAGGCTTATAGAGTCTACAACTTGACTACACAAGTTGTAGAAGAATCAGTGCATGTAGTTTTTGATGAGACTAAACTTATTAATAATGAGTTGTCTAGCAGTGTATGCAGCCCCACAGGTTTGACAAAGAAAATGGACAAGCTTACTATAGAAGAAGTGTCTGCTGCAAGACAGCAAGTAGAAGAAAGTAGCTGTTGTCCAGGGGGAGAACTACATGTGCCAATTGCTGAAGAAATCAGAGGAATACAGCATGATGCAGATGCTGAAGTGGTTCAACCAGAAGTGAGGATGCCTCCAGCCCACAGGCATCTTAGAGATCATCCAGTAGAGCTGATTATTGGAGATCCAAGACAAGGAGTTCAAACAAGGAGCAGAAATCAGAATGCTACAATCTATTCCAGCTTTCTGTCACAAGTTAAACCTAAGAACTTTGAAGAAGCAATACAAGATCCACAATGGACTGAAGCAATGCAAGAAGAGCTTAATCAGTTCAAGAGGTGCAAGGTCTGGGAATTGGTTCCTAAACCTAAAGACCACAATATAATAGGAACTAAGTGGATCTACATGAATAAGATAGATGAACAAGGGGTCATCATTAAGAATAAGGCTAGACTGGTTGCTAAAGGATATAGGCAAGAAGAAGGTATTGACTTTGATCAAACCTTTGCTCCAGTAGCCAGACTGGAAGCCATAAGGATGTTCTTGGCCTATGCAACCTATCAAGGATTCAAGGTGTACCAAATGGATGTCAAGTCAGCATTCCTAAATGGTAATTTGAAAGAAGAAGTCTATGTAGAGCAGCCTTCAGGTTTTGTTGATCCAACTCTACCTCATTATGTCTATAGACTTAGGAAAGCTTTATATGGGTTAAAGCAAGCCCCTAGGGCTTGGTATGAAACCCTATCTAGTTTTCTCATTGAGAACAAGTTCTCAAGGGGGAAAATAGATAAGACTCTATTCCTTAGGGAATCTAGAGGCAAAGTTATACTAGTCCAAATATATGTAGATGACATTATATTTGGGTCTACTGAAAGCAGCCTTTGCAAAAAGTTTGCAAAACTTATGCAAGGTCAGTTTGAGATGAGTAGTATGGGAGAGCTGAAGTTTTTCTTGGGTCTCCAAGTTAAACAGACTGAGAGTGGTTTGTCCATTTGTCAGTCAAAGTTCACCCTAGAACTCATAAGGAAGTATGGTATGGATTCATCCAGTACCATGAAGACTCCTATGGGGTCAAGTATGTCTCTTAGCAAGGATGATGCAGGGAAACCTGTAGATGAAACCTTGTATAGAGGGATAGTTGGCTCCCTATTATACTTGACTGCTAGTAGACCAGACATCATGTATGCTACATGTGTTTGTGCAAGGTATCAAGCCTGCCCTAAAGAGTCTCATTTGACTGCAGTCAAAAGAATATTGAGATATCTAAAGGGCACTCCCTATCTAGGCCTCTGGTACCCTAGGAATGGAGATTTTGATCTAACAGGTTATTCAGATGCAGACTTTGCAGGATGCAAAGAGGATAGAAAGAGCACTACTGGAACCTGTCAATTCCTAGGTGGGAGACTAATTTCATGGAGTAGCAAGAAGCAAACCAGTGTGGCTATCTCCACAGCTGAGTCAGAGTATGTGGCTGCAGGAAGTTGCTGTGCTCAACTTCTATGGATTCAACATCAGCTAGAGGACTATGGATTTCAGGTAAGTAGAACTCCACTTTTCTGTGATTCTACAAGTGCTATTTCAATAGCTAATAACCCTGTATCCCATAGTAGGACAAAACATATTGAGATTAAATATCATTTTCTTAGGGAGCATGTAGAAAGAGAAGATATTTTATTAGAATATGTTAAAACAGATGAACAAGTAGTTGATATGTTTACTAAGCCACTAGAAGAAGCTAAGTTCAATAGATTCAAAATTGAACTAGGAATGATAAACTTAGAGTAAGTTTACAGATTTGAAAATGACTAAGTCAAAAGGTGTCGACACATAGACAAGTCTATGTCGACACAGCATAGTGGTGTCGACACTTCAGGAAAAAGGTGTCGACACATCTAGGATGTTGGTGTCGACACTTCAGAATGTTAGTGTCGACACTTGTCTAGTAGGTGTCGACACATCCAATGTTGTGTCGACACTTATGTTTTACTCAGAATTTTCTAAGTAAAGTCTCGACAATATGTCGAGTTATGTTGTGTCGACACATAGTCAAGTGTCGACACATAAAATCTGTTGACTAAACTTGTGTCGACACATGAGTGTCGAGACATTATAAGTCAGTGTCGACACTTATAGCCAGTGTCGACACATTTTAAGTTAGCTGTCCCGCATGTTCATCTTCAAAATCAGAAAGGTATAAATAGGGTTCTGTCTTTGTTTATCGACACGCTTTCAAAGTTTCGAGACCACAACTACTGTGTCGACACCTCTCTTTTCTAAAGACAAATTCTACAAACCCTAATGTCTCCTAAGCTTGAGGAGAACGTTAACGAGGGTTATGAGCTTGTGCGCGTCGCATTCGACGATGCAGATCAAGAAATTCAGGCAGTGGTAACCCTAGTCGCCGATTCTGGACTAGAATATCTCTTGTCTGAACCTACAAAGATTTGGAAGAAGGAAGTACTTGAATTTCTTAATGGAGCTGCCGTAGATGAATCTGGATTCAGAATCAAATCCAGAGTTCATGGAACTAAGATTAAGGATTCACCTAAGAGTCTGAGGAAGGTACTTCAGCTACCAAAAATTCAAGATGAAGAAGAGGTTACTGCTTCAAAGACCATGGAAGCTTTAACCTGGTGTGGTCTTGATCCAAAGATGAAGATAGGTTCTGTCTTTAACAGGAAAGGCATGAATACTCAAGGAAAATTCATGTTTGGGATTGTGGGAAAAGTCTTACTCAGTAAGCCAGGAGGGCATGACAGAGTGTCTGCCAATATGTTTGGAGTAATGACAAGAATTATCTTTAATCTAAGAACTGATTGGTCAATCATAGTATTTGATAAGATTAAGGAGAGCTTGAAGAAGCCCAATCTGGTCAGGATCATTAGTCTCTACCTAGCTGGTACCATACCAGAGGTGATGAGTGCAGCTGCAGGTAGCAAAATAAACCACATGAGGAAGATGGATCTAAGGATCTTTTCAAGATGGGACAGGGTGTTGTCAAAGGACATGCCAACCCCTGAGAAGACAATTACTGAGAAGGAGATTCCTCCTAAGAAAAAGAGAAAAATTGCTCCAGTTGAACAAGAGTCCTCCAGCAGTTCAGGGAGTGAAGAACATGTTGTTTTCACTCCTGATGACCAAGAGGAAGTGGCTGCAGAGAAGACCCCTGCTGCTCCAGATATTGCTGAGATCCAGGGGGAGCTACCACAGGCTAGCCCCCTCCACAGGGATCAAAGTCAGGGGGAGCATCCAGTTGTAGAAGCAGCATCTACACTGGACAGTGAGCAAGCCACAACCGTCATTCAAGAGGTACTCACTGATTTAAAAACTTTAGAATATCTTATAGAAGATGCCGACTTGTCTGATGTTCCTCAGCAAACACAGCTGCCTAGTCAAGTTCCAGACGTTGTTAGAGAGGACACATCTGCTGTACAAGAAGAGATTCCTGCTCCAGTAGTTGAAGAACAAAGAATGTCTCCAGCTCAATCACCTCAAGAGTTCACCATGGAAGATCTATTTCTCAATCTAGATCAAGTTGATTTTGACATGGACAAAGAAGCTGCTGAAGGAGAGACTGCTGCTGCTGAGGGGGAGCAAATGCAAGTTCTGGAGGAGCCTATAAGGCAAGAAACTGAGAAGGCATAAGATGTGCAAGCTGACAAGCCTCCAAGCCCTAAGGAGAGGGTTGATATTGCCAGCACTTCTGCCTCTGAAGATGAGGAGACTGCAAGGGCAAGGAAAAAGAAACTCTATGTATTCAAGAGAAGGAGCCAGAGTTATAAGAAGGCTCTGCAAACTGTAGCCCCACAGCCTATAATTCAACAAGCCCTGTTGGGTTCCATCAATGCCCCCGGTGTTGGGAGGTACGGCGTGAGGCGCTATGGCCCGCACTAGTCGAAACAGAAGGGTGTGTCCCCTGGGGCCTAACTGGCCGCCCCGTGGATCCTAGGGTAACCAGCTCTATAAAGGAGTGGTAGCGTCGTCCTCAAACAGTCCGGGCATTTGGGCGAGTTGGTTGCGCTATATCCCTACAAGTGGTATCAGAGGAGGTCACGGGTTCGAAACCCCGGGGTCGTTGCTGGGGGGGGGGATTGTTGGGTTCCATCAATGCCCCCGGTGTTGGGAGGTACGGCGTGAGGCGCTATGGCCCGCACTAGTCGAAACAGAAGGGTGTGTCCCCTGGGGCCTAACTGGCCGCCCTGTGGATCCTAGGGTAACCAGCTCTATAAAGGAGTGGTAGCGCCGTCCTCAAACAGTCCGGGCTTTTGGGCGAGTTGGTTGCGCCATATCCCTACAAGAAGTCTTTGAGATTAACTCGATGAATATAGTTCAAGGACTTACATAGTTCAAGGACTTGTGTCATGATGCATCCTCATTCAAAATAAACATATATATATATATATATATATATATATATATATATATATATATATATATATATATTATATATTTCTATCCTTGTGTATACGTATACTTATGCTTATCATGTGTGTGTGCACATAACGGAGAGATTAACTCGATGCATGCAAACCATTACACATCAATAAAGGGGTAACGAAATTATGTCATCGTGAATCTCGACAACTCACAATTGACATCAAGAAGTCTTTGAAAAAGCCTCGTTAAATCCAACTCGTTTGACTATAAAATATACATGTATTTATCATGTGTATATAGACGTGACATCAGAAAATCTCATAAAAGGTTGCAAGCTTCTCAACGTGAAAATTTCTAGTCAAGGGACCTCTCAATTTCGAGTCAGACAAAAGGTATCAGGAGCCGGCAAATCTCCTGACTGACTAATCCCGCCGACCCTTGACATTCACCCCGAATCCTGACGAATTAGAAAATCCCGCCGAAAGAGCCCTTCCGCCTATTCGTATTTATCACGAATCCCGCCGACCCCTCGTCTTCTTCACGAGTCCCGCAAAAGTTCTCCCGACGACCCGCAAGCGCTCTCCCAAGTTCTTCCGCCGATTCGCCGCAACCCGCAGGAGCTCTCCCTCTGACTCGCCGAAACCCGCAGCTCGTGAAGTCTCCTCCTAAGCTCCCGCAAGGGTCTCGCAAAGTTCTCGTTGAAAGGCTCCCGACGACTCCCGCCGAAGCCCGCACCGTCGATCTCCCCAAGTCTCGATTTTCCTCCGCTCAAACCACCTCACCGACTTCACCTCTAGGTATCCCCTCACCCGAAGCATCCACTAATGAAGTTTCCTTTTTGAAAGTTCATAAACATTTTGAGTAGGGCTTCTCTCTAGATCTACAATGGCTCCAAGGACGACTGCAGGGTTGGTCTCTGGCTGTGAGCTGGTTCGCACTGGATTTTCTCATGCCTCAGACGAATTCCGGAATATCATTCTTATGCTGGAAGAGGCTGGGCTAACCTTCGTCTTGGAGCACCCTTGCAAAGTCCTGGACAAAGAAGTGCTGGAGTTCTTCTCTACCGCAAGGCTCCGAGATAGAGACTCCATAATCAAGAGCAAGGTGGCTGGGACTAAAGTAAAGATGTCTGCCAGTAAGCTAACTCGCTACCTGCAGCTTTCTAGTTCGGAGCAGGAGGACTATCTGGATGACGAGGACAAAGCCAGAACTCTCTTGTTCTGCGGTATTCCAAGAGGAACTCGATCAATAAAGAGAAAAGAGATGAATGAAGAAGGGAAGCTCCTATCTGACGTTATTGGAAAGTGCTCATCTGCAAGCCGGGCTCCCATGATCATATCTCAGGAGATATGTTCAAAATCCTCATAGCTGTTGTCTGCCGCAAGAGGTTCAACTGGGGGGAATTGCTGTTCCAAAAGATCAAGGACACTCTGGGCACTCCTAGTTTCGGCTGCATCATAAGTCCATATCTCAACCAGCTCAACGGAGACAAGTTCGACATGAGCAAAGGCGTCCCTCTCCACTACTTGAAAAAGATGGATGCAAGTGTGTTTGATCGATGGGAGCGGCGCATCGGGCAGCCTGATGTGGAAGAGCACGAATAAGTATCTCCAGCAGTCTCCCCCGGTGAAATTCCTGATGCCGTGACTGCAGGAATCGAGGGGGAGACTCTAACCTCTCATACAGATGTAATATCTGAAATCGCCCAGGTGGCCAGGGATGCGGTGGCCGAAATTCATGAAGTAAGTGAACCTGAGCTGGAGGATGAGGAGGTCCTGAACAGAAACACTCAAGGAACCGAAGCTGAAGCACTGGAAATTGCTGATCGGGAATTGGAAGAAGCTGCTGACATAGATGACTTCTTGGATGAGGACGGAGAGGACGATAAGAATGAGGGCCATGAAGTACTTGAGACTCCGGATCCTGTTGAACCTCCACCTGACAAATCTGCACCAGTGGAGGGGGAGTTAGATAAATCTACAGAGACTGCCAACATTCCTCCTGTAGAGACTGTGATGGTATCCAGCTCTACAGATGCGTCTGCTGAAATGCATGGCCCACAAGTGCCTCCGGCTATTCCGTTACGAGATGAGCTAGCCACTCACACTGTCAATATCGTTCAGGGCATTGTGAATGAACTTAAAGTCTCATTTGATGAATCCCAGACTAAACTGCTGAACAGGATTAAGACTTCGGAAAATCTGATGCTCAAGAATATGGTGGAAATCAACCATAAGCTGGACCTGATGGAGAAGAAATTTGCAGAGAAGTATACCGCGGCCGGCGAAGCTGTCACACTCTTAATGGCCGGCTTGAAAAAGAATACTGATACTCTGGCTGTCGTAAATCAGAACGTACACGTTGTAGCCAACAACATTCAGAAGTTTGATGGTAATATGGTCACTTTAAATGCCAATCAGCAGACCCTGATCACTAAATTCACCAAGACCACGAAGCATATTGATGACTCCCTGCACTCATATGCCAACTGCATAGCTGTCGAAGCCAAAAAGGGGGAGAAAGAGTATATAGCTAAGTTGGCCGAGCTTCAAGAAAGCATGGACACAAACTTCGCACAATCAAGCAGATATGTCTATGAGAGCTGCTGGTGGATGCTCCAACAGGCGCTAGGTACGTTAGGCGTCGTTCTGCCTAACAACCCTGCCGGTATTCATGTGCCTGAGACATCTAAGGCTGCTGAGGAAGTAAGTGTTGCTGAGGATGTAAGTGCAAGTGCTGCTGCAGATACTCCCACACATGACGCTGATGCTAGGGCTCTCTCCAAAGCTAAACTGAGGAGTATGTTTGACCAGGAGGCTTTAGCAAAAGCCAGGGGAAAGAGAAAAGTTCAAGAAGGGACATCTAAGGAGACACAAGCTGCAAAGAGAACTCGAATGAATGAGGAGGATGTACGAAATGAAAGGTGGAGTCCAGTTTCAAGGAACATAATCTTAGACACCTTCTGGCTGCAAGAAAGAGGAGAGATCAATCAAAACGAAGTATATAGCCAGTATGAGTGGGAAACGCACAAAACGTTTGAAGCGAAACGCAACATCTTTTTCAGAAACAACAAGGATCCAGATAAATTTGCTCCTCCTAGGTACTACCCGAAGCCCAAAGAATACATGGAGAGGCAAAGAAAGAAGTACTTGGCTCAAAATCTTAAGGGTGACGTAGCTAAGGACAAATAGTCAACACTTTATAGCTTGTCACTGTGTCTTAAGAACATTTAATGATTATTACTGTCATATAAACAATTCTGGATTATATGTGAATATATTTATCTTGGTATATATATTTGAATTTGTGAATGACTCAAGTCCTTATCTGATTGCATATATTCTCTTGTGCTGCATGTTTAATTTCTAAATGCTACGTTTATTATTTGATAAGTGTTATTCATCTTAGCTAGTAGGGTTTTGGCTTCGTCAAATAGGGGGAGATTGTTGGGTATTGTATCCACGATTACCTAGATTTGAGGAAGCCACCAGTCAAGCTAAGATGAATTCACAATGTATTTGATGAAACATCTCAAGTTTTGCTTGCAGTTCCTCCACGCTAAGTGCACACCAATGTCAGGGTGCAGTAGGTCAATATACACGGGTCTGCATGACGTAATCCCTCGTTGAGCAGATCAGTGTGTTGGCCTATGTGCACTCTCTCTATTGGAGTGCACTTACTTTCAAGTACAGGGCCGTTCATATGCAAGAGAAGACAAGGAGCATGGAGGATCAAGGAGCAGCTCCTGGGCGGAAGACGAAAATTCGTCTAAGGAAAATTCGACGAGAATCACCAAGTGATTCTCGCCGATTCGGCGAGAATCACTAGTGATTCTCGCCGAATCGACGAGAATCATTAGTGATTCTCGCCGACTCCTTCTGGCTACCTCAAAATGGTGCCAAGTAAGATTCGGCGAGAATCACTAGTGATTCTCGCCGAACCAGTGGCCAAGCAGCCCATGTATACAAAGTGAAATTCGTTGAGAATCAATAAGTGATTCGGCGAGAATCACTAACGATTCTCGACGAATCGTCGAGAATCACTTGGTGATTCTCGCCGATTCGTCGAGAATCGCCTGTGATTCTCGCCGATTTTTCCTTGGCGTTTTCTCTGGAATTTCCTGAACCGGATTCTGCCGCTGTTAAATTCCTGGACCGGGATTTGAGGATTTCTATTGTGGGTCCCACAAACGGTCATATTGGAAAACTTCTACAGTATTTATATACAGGTATTTTGAACAGTAAAAGGACGGAGAACGAGAAAGAAACTGAGCCGCCTCATAACCCTAATTCCGCGACTCCTCTCCGCCGCCGCCGTCGCGCTCGGGACTGTTGGTCGCCGTCAATATTTGAGATTCCTTCGTAATCTCCGGCGACAGAAGCTTAGCAAAGCTTGAGTCTCACGCGTCTATCCAGAGATCTCTTGTCTCTCGATTTGTTGACCAGGAAAAACTCCTCCGTCTGAATCGATCGAGACGACCGATCCTAGAGTGACCGTTGGTAGACCTAGTTTGCTACGAAGTTTGGATCTCCAAGTTCAGCAGCCGCTCATCATCTTAGCCGCCGATCCCGAAGCTAGCCGCCGCTCGTGTGCTGCCGCCGGTTCCGGGGAGATCCTCTCCAAGAGAGACCGAGGTTGTAGACTCTTCATCGACTTCAAGAACATGTCGTCGAACGAAGAGGAACACCGTAGTCTCCAAAAGAAGTTTGTATCTCATATACATTCCATATTTACTTTTGTTGTAAAGGAACTTTTGTTACGTGTTGTAAGGGTTGGGTGCAACCCGTTTTGTGGGAGTGTTGACTCTCGCGTGTGGAAGGGCTCCTTCCGTTAGTGCAGGGATTGGATTTCAATCCCGTTGGAGAAGTGACCGAGTCGTCCCTTGTTGGGGAGATAGGTCGAAAGGGGAATGTGGATGTACCCAAGTCGGGGAACCACTATAAATTTGCTGTGTTTTCTGTGTGCTGTGCTTTGTATTTTTATTGTGCAGGTACGTTCGTATATTCCGCAAAAGCGCTACTCGTCACCTATTCCCCCCCCCCCCATAGGTGCACATAGCTGACACTAAGTGGACTTACAAGCCCCAACTGTTGATTATAGTGCCTTAATGATTGCCATGCAGATAAAACTTGATGAACAAAGAAAGGCTATAGAGGCTTATGTGGATGAAGGGCAGAAGACTTTATAACTTGATCTTGCCCAAGATATAAAATCTATAAGGTTTGAGATGAATCTCAACAAGAAGGAGATGACAGACTGCTTCCACAAGGGTGGAAATGCAGTGGTGTATTTGGCAACACACCAAGAGAAGATCAAGGCACAAGTAGATGATATAGCATTGAAGCAAGGGTATATCCTGGAAAATCAGATAAGAATGAATGACAATTTGACTGCTTCACATAATGCTATAGTCACTGAGTTGAAGACCAAGGGTGTTGAACCTTCTACATCTACTGCTGCTGCTAAGATAGAATTTGACAAAGCCTTTCAACAAGAAATTTCTGCTGTCAAGACTGCCATCCAAGCCTCTCAGAAAGCTATATCTGATCAACTGCAAAAGCTCAAACCATTCTTTAAAGAGGGAATCAGATATTTGGATAGTCAAATAAGATTTCAAAAGGATGATGTCAGAGAACATATGGCTCGAGAAGTCATAAAGGGGGAGAGAGTATTAGTCAAAGCTAGCTCTGACCATGCCAAATGGATATCTAATTCCATCAGAGCTACACTGGGCTATCCTCCACTCTGTGATGATGATAATGTTGCTGAATCAGAGATTCAAACTACCTATCTTGGAGGTGAGCAACCAGAGGTAGCTCAGGTCATTTATCCACCTCCAGACTTTGAAATGATTCAAGCAGATGTGAGCACAATGTATAGCCCACTTGAGGGCAAGGACCATGTTCATATTGAAAAGGTTGTTCAACCTATATCTGAAGCTATGCAAGAGGCATTACAGAAAGAAGAAGAGACAAGGTTGTCAAAGAAGAGGTTTAGGGAACAAGCAGAACAAAAGCCAGATTTTGAACAGTGGAGCCCTACCTCTAGGAATATAATTTTAACTGCCTGGAAAGCTGCCAAGGACAATACACATGACATGAACAAATGGTTCTCTGAAGCTGAATGGAGAAAACATGAAATAAGACAAGAGGCCATTGTTCAATTCAGAAGGAAGGCTAAGATGGGAAAGCTACCTCCTACTGTAGTGGAGCCTAGCAAGTACTTCCCCAAACCATATCACTACTTTGAGAGGCAGAAGATCAAGGCAGAAGCACTCAAACAGAAAGATCTAAAAGGCAAGAAGCCTGCTGTTGCTGAAACTGCTGAATCCATTGTCAAAGCTCAAGTCCAACCTGGCAAAGGCATAGTTATCAAAGAACCAGACCAGAAATAGATTAAGAAATTTCTTAAAGTTTATGTTGTAATCTTTTGGATGTAACACATTTAGTAAACTTCTGAAAATGTATAAGACAAATATTAGAACCATATATGATTCATATATTTCATGTTTGTTCTGTGAATGTATCTATTTCTTATTTGTTCTGTGCTGATGAATGTGTATACATGTGTGATTTAGTACATGTTATGTTTACCCTGCTGATTATAACCTACTTTACATCATTTTGTAATCTTTAATTATGAATGGTGTATATCATTGACTAAGGGTTATGACTTCTCCAAATAGGGGGAGATTGTTGGGTACATTGGTCAAATGTACCTGATTTGAAGAAGCCTCACCCAACTCAATGATATACATCATAATGTATTTGATGTATGTTGAGTTTACTTGTGCAGGTTAAGAAATCACTGGACTGAAGCAAAAAGTTTCTAAGTCCATGTGTCGACACCCAGAGGGAAAGTGTCGACACTTAAGAAGTCTTGTGTCGACACCCAGACAAGTAGTGTCGACACTTGGAGTCATTGTGTCGACACCTGGGATGCAGAGTCGACACCAGACAGAAAGTGTCGACACTTGGAGCTGTGTCGACACTCAGTGAAGAAAAGTGCAGACAGAAAGTGTCGACACAAGGAGCTGTGACGACACTCAGTGAAGCTGTGTCTACACCAGAAAGTGTCGACACTTGGAGCTGTGTCGACACTCAGCAAAAGTCTGCAGAGACTAAGTACAAGTGTCGACACTCAACACAATGTGTCAACACTAAGCAGAAGAGTCAGCATTTGAAGTATGTGTCGACACCCAGAACAATGTGTCGACACACAGCTGAAGACTCAACACTTAAGAAAGTGTCGACACAAGGAGCTGTGTCGACACTTAGCAAAGAACAGAATTATTTCCAAAATATACTAAGTACAAGTGTCGACACTAAAGGAATGTGTCGACACTCAGCTGAAATCTCAACAGAAGAATCAAGTGTCGACACAAGGAGCTGTGTCGACACTCAGCAAGAATCAACATAGAAGACTATGTGTCGACACCAAGAAGCAGTGTCGACACTTGACAGATTCAACACAAGAAGTTGTGTCGACACAAAGGAGATGTGTCGACACTTAGAAGAATTCAGCAAAAGCTAGAAGAACAAGTACTTATGTCGACACTCAATTTCAGTGTCGACACATGTAGAAGAATCTGTGTCGAGACATACAAGGAAATGTGTCGACACCTTGTAGACTTGTGTCGACACTTACACAACATGTGTCGACACTTGGACTATAAGTGTCGACACTTAAAGACAGAAAGTCTCGACACTTACAGACAGTTAGAGATTTTCAAGAAATGACTGGATGACTAGACAGCTGCCGTTCCAGCCGGTCTACAGCACCTGTCAGAGATGTCAGAAGACAGTTATGAACTGGATCAGCCGGTTACCATGAAGAAGGCCTATAAATAAGCACCTACAGTTTACAGAAAGTGTGGTTCAACATCAAGTGGATCAGGTTATTGTTCAAAAGTTTAGTTTGTTGAAAAACAAATTATTGAAGTGGTACCAAGAGTATCAACACAAGAAGATCTTGCAGTCCAAGTACAGATCTAAGAAGTTGGAGAGAGAGGGCTCCTTCCAAGAAATCAGCCTCTAGAACTAGGCTGAGAAGAAGGATTCAGATTCAATTCTGGATCTTAAGTAGCAGAGGTCAAGGAACTACTGCAGGAGGATTCAGTCTTATTCAGTTCTACTCAAGAAGCTTTGAAGAAAGCTAAGTCAGAGTGAATCCAGCTGAGTTCTTCCAAGAACTCATCAAGAAACTCTCAACTCCCCCCTTTATTTCTGAGTTGTAGAGTTATTATTTGTAATACATTTTAACTTGTAGGATCCTTTGGATCTGAGTGATTTGTAAGCCTGTATTTATAAAGGCTGAGGGTAGGGCTTGTGATCCTGAGTGTAGGAGATTGAGATCTCTGAGTGTAGGCCTTGTTGGCTGAGTGTAGGCCTTGGTTGGCTGAGTGTAGGCCTTGATTGGCTGAGTGTAGGCTTTGGGATAAAGCTGAGTTGTAAGGCTTTGGGCCTGAGGTGTAGGAACCAATTTGGGTTCTGAGACAGTGGAGGAGTTTGGCCGAATCTAGTACACTGCTAGATAGGCGAAGGGGGAAAGTGGATGTACCCATATCTTGGGGAACCACTATAAACCACTGTGTCTGTTGTGCTGTGAATGATATTTGCTGTGTATGCTTAGTTTTTGCTGTGATAGAATAAGTTAGAAAGCTGTGTTATAAACTGTTGGCTGCCATTAAAGTTTAAAAAGGATTAGGTCACCTATTCACCCCCCCTCTAGGTGTTTAGGTACCATATCTTTCACCACGAAGGGGGTCTTATGCTCAGAACAGCCGCCTTGCGGTAGCATTAGCGCACGGGGTAACCTGTACCACAAGACGCATGTTCTGCCGGCTACAACAAATATCAACATACATATGCCAACCCAACCAAAATATAATAAAGAGAAGTCAAATCCACACTAAGTATATAGTCCAAATACAACAAATAAGAGTAGTTAAAACATGCTTCTACAATATATCAGAGTTCAGCTAATAAACGCCCAAAATGGATACATCAGAGTTGCTCAACACTCACATTAGTAACTGACGGTAGTGACAGTACCGTCCCTTCAGGCCCTGTCGTCCTGGCCTAGCTGTCCTGCTGCAAAGTCTGCGGCTACTCTACCTGTGGGGTGACCTCCTAAAAAGGAAGACGTAGCAACCGTTAGTCGAAATGACTAAGTGGCTTCACATCCGCTCCCCCGGCGACTCCTTGGCACCGAGCGGAGAAAATAACAAGAGTACAAGGTATAATATATAGTATAAATAGGTACAAGCAGGTGGTAATGGTATTATAAGATTAACAACAATTTATCAAGCAGTTCTACTTAAGCAATAGTAATTCAACAAGTACAAGTAACTACAGCAGGTAAGTAACTTAACTTATAAGGATGCCCATACAAGCTTATAAGTTAATGATTGGTTTGCATAAAGTAACTCATCGTATAGGAGTGCCCATACAAACTTATACGATGAGGATCTTGTTGTGCAATGTTATGAGATGGTATGTATGATATGCAATGACTCACCCATGATCACACACATGCAATTGTTATATCGACATAGACTATAGTTCCCACTATTCGAGCAGGTAGCTAACCTCTAAGGCATCAACCGCCGTGGACAAGCGGTGATAGTAGAGCGGGCATCTCTACTACTAGGCGGGTATCCACAATACTTCAGCTAGGCATCTATATGCCTCAACGCTAAGAACACAACAATGGAGCCCATGCGTACAATGGCCCAGCGGGGTCTCGGGTAGATGTGCACCGAGAACACAGCCCGAACTGGCCTTGTGTTACCCAGAAGGGGCCTCGTAAGAAAGCACGAGGACACAGCCCAACCGTTCACTTGGCACGGAAGGGGCCCCGGGACATGAACACTGAGGACACAGCCCAACCACCCAAAGTCTAACTGTCAACTCCCGTCGGCGTGACGATCGGCGAGCCCGTAGACCTGCCACATTATCCTGAAACCAGGATTACGACACCGCGTGTCGACTCACACCGCATGCAAATTCCACATCACCGTAGCAAGGAAGGGGCCTCAGAAGTAAGCACGAGGACACAACCCAACCATCCACTTGGCACGGAAGGAGCCCCAGGACGTGAACACCGATGACCAAGCCCAACCGTCTGTCTAAACCTCATCTCAACACTAACCCAACTAGTGACGATCAACACCGCACATACATCCTTCCATAATACTACCCGTAGAGAGACTACGCTCTAATTATTGGACTACTAAATTTCTTTCCATTAAACAATTATACAAATGGTCATAAGTTATCATCCTACCTTTCATCACAAATGATTCAACATGTTATTATTATGATGTGCATTTATAATAGTCTACCAATTTCTATCAAATCGTTTCGTTTAAGTATGCTTCGCTTCACAAATCAATTTCATGGGATCCAATTATTAAACTTCATCAATTATAGAATTAAGATGATTAGAATAAAAGATTTCACCCAAAACTCAAGTTAATTGCAACATTGATACCACCAAATCCAAATCCATGTTATACCAAACCCAGAATTTAAGTGCAGAATAAATCTGGACATCAAATTCAACCAGAGATTTTTGAAGCTACAGGAATCCGATGAAGACGTGTAACCCCTCGATGGAAAGGTATTTCCATGGGCTACAGCTTCTATGTTCAGACCACAACCCAGATTCAAGAGTATCATGCTTGAAATAAGCCTTGAATTCCGTTGCGTACAGAACACAATTTCTGCATGTAGGATTTATCGAACGTCATATTCGTTCAGGCTTTCCTATGGCTACATACATCACCTGAAGTCGTGCAGCCAGTTGTTGGAAAGGTATTTTTAAGAACGTCAACTTTCGTGTTTAGGAGAAAACCCAGATCTAGAAATATCACATCAGAAAATGGCCAAGAAAATAGCTGCGCACTAAACACAGATTTTGCACGCATCTTAAAGGCAGAATGAACGACGTCGGTTCATCTTCCTCCTCAAGCCGATCTTCGCAAATCACACCAGAGATTCCTCCTCCATTATTCACCCTCATGAGGCCATTACTCTTCATGAAACCACCCCCCATCTTCACATAGAAGGTTGGAGAGGTTGAAGACATCACTAACCTTAGAGCACAAGCCCTAGAACGGCCTCTTCCTAGAGAAATCACCATCTCGCAGGTCTAGAATCTTTTGAGTTGACATCTCGCCTAGATAACTACAGATCATGCACCAAGGGAGAGGGGAGGATTCTCACCTCATTTCCGGCATTTCCACTATTTCCGGCCATGGATCGTGTAACTCTTCTCGGCGGCATCTTTTCTTTCACGGCGGTGGATCTCCTCCTCTAGAACTAGCTCCATCAACTTCCTTCTCTCAACAGGAGTTTCTCTCAGAAAATAGGGGATGAAATGAGCATGAAAACGGCTAAGGTTTTCACTTCCCCTTATATATGAAGTGTGACACAGGTAGGGACACGCCCGTGTCCTTACCCATGTCCTGCTTCCGGAAAAACGTCAACGACGGTTTTAGTGTCGGTTCAATACTTGACACGGGTAGGGACACGCCCGTGTCCCGTCCCGTATCCACATGACACGGCCGTGTTCCCTGGCCGTGTCCTCTGGATATATCTCGATGAACTCAACTTGACACAATGACAGATGGGTAGGGAAACACCCGTGTCGCTACCCATGTCATACAATTCGTCGATCTCGATATACAGTTCGTCTATCTTGACACGCTCTGTCGAGTGCCCATACAAAATTATACGATGAGGATCTTGTTGTGCAATGTTATGATATGGTATGTATGCTATGAAATGACTCACCCATGACCACACACATGCAATTGTTATGTCGACACAGACTATAGTTCCCACTATTCGAGCAGGTAGCTAACCTCTCAGGCATCAACTTCCGTGGACAAGCGGTGATAGTAGAGCGGGCATCTCTACTACTAGGCGGGTATCCACATTACTTCACCTAGGCCTATGTATTCCTCAACACTAAGAACACAACAACGGAGCCCATGCGTATAATGACCCGGCGGGGTCTCGGGTAGATGTGCACCGAGAACACAACCCGAACTGGCCTTGTGTGACCCAGAAGGGGCCTCGTAAGAAAGCACAAGGACACAGCCTAACCGTTCACTTGGCATGGAAGGGGCCCCGGGACGTGAACACCGAGGACACATCCCAACCTCCCAAAGTCTAACGGTCCACTCCCATCGGTGTGACAATCGGCGAGCCCGTAGACCTACCCCACTATCCTGAACCCAGGAATACGACACCGCGTGTCGACTCACACCGCATGAAAATTCCAAATCACTGTGACATGGAAGGGGCCTCAAAAGTAAGCACGAGGACACAGCCCAACCATCTACTCAACACGGAAGGAGCCCCGGGATGTGAACACCGACGACCAAGCCCAACCGTCCGTCTATACCTCATCTCAACACTAACCCAACTAGTGACGGTCAACACCGCACATACATCCTTCCACAATACTACCCATAGGGAGACTACGCTCTAAGTATTGGACTACTAAATTTCATTCCATTAAACAATTATACACATGGCCATAAGTTATTATTCTACCTTTCATAACAAATGATTCAACATGTTATTATTATGATGCGCATTTATAATAGTCTACCAATTTCTATCAAATCGTTTCGTTTAAGTATGCTTCGCTTCACAAATCAATTTCATGGGATCCAATTATTAAACTTCATAAATTATAGAACTAAGATGATTAACATAAAAGAGTTCACCCAAACCTCAAGTTAATTGCAACATTGTGTTGCATCCCTAGTTTGATTTGGGCTAGGTTCACTAACTTAGGATGATGTGACCCAAAATGTATAGCGAGGGTCAAAGTTGTGTCCTAGAATCTAGATCAAGTCCTAATAGTCAAGATCACATGGATAAGCTAACATCAGACTGCCATAGACTCAAGACATAAAGTTTTCCTCAAGATTCAGAGGTTTCTCAAGAGATTAAGTAAAATGAGTTCGACGTTCGTCAAACTCAGGTCGACAATAGCTGTTCTCAGTTCGACGATCTCAGAGAAATATTCTCTGAGCTAAGCTCGACGAACTTCAGTCCATATCGACGATCCTTGGATTCCACCTTCAGAATTCTAAGTCCAGACTGTTCTCTAGACTCAGGTCGACGAACCCAGTACTCAGGTCGACGAACTTCATTCTTTGCTCGACGATTCCTGGACCTCCACTTCAACTCTATTGCCAGAGATTCATCAAATAGTTTCTAAGTCCAGAATCATTCTCAGCTCGACGAATTGAAGGTTCTCCAGAGTTAGCTCGACGAACACCATTCTTTGGTCGACGAATCTTTAGACTATCATAACATTCTGTCGAGACCATGTTCTCCAGTCTCAGGTCGACGAACCCTGTTCTCTACCGATGAATTCTGGTACAAGAAGACTTATGTCGACACTAGAAGGATTTGTGTCAACACATAGGAGCAATTGTGTCGACACAGGAGATTTGACAACTCCAGAATAATTGCTGAACTTCAGTCGACGAACACATTTACCAGCTTGACGAATAGGCAAAGATGAAAAGATACAGCAGTTCAGTTTTCAGCTCGACAATCATGGAGCTCAGCTCGATGAATAGAAGATGTCTGGTCGACGAATACAATGTCTCAGCTCGACGAACTGTGAACTCGGTTCGACGAATTATGCTATCTGCTCGACGATTCCAGACTTAGTTATTTTCGGCCTTCTGTCCCCACTCTAATGCTATAATTCATGGGTAATTAATGCTCTAACATTCTCTGAATATATCCGTTAGAATGAGCATTAATTATGGTCTTCTCCAGGAATATTGCTTGCCGTTTTTCCACGGGACAGTTGGGGAAATAAATCAATGCCGATTATTCTCAAGGTTGTCAGCATTAATTACAGAGAAACTCAAATGTTTGAAAGATACAAAAGAAGAGAATAACAGATACAGATACACAGACACATAGATACACAGAGAGTTAATCAAGAGAGACACAGAGAAAGCTTCACACAGAATACTACTGACTAAGAAGCATACAGTAATTTGAAGAAGAAGCAAGAAGAACACATTTTTCAAATCAAGAGTCTTCCTGTTCTTCTTCTCCAGGACCTTGCTAAAGACATTCAAGCACTATCAGTCTAAAGCTCCTGGATCAAGTCTCTCAATTGAAGGCCTATCACCCTATGCAAAGCTCCAGGTCTCCTGTACCCTTTTCATCTCAGGGGGAGCTTTGACAACATCATTGAATCCACATAGTCTTCTCATTATGATTGAGAAAAGAAGACTTCCATCACTCTCTCACCCCCACCTCTGTAAAGGGTTGTCATCTCCCTTCAAAAGTGATTCCTTGGTTACAAGTCTCCTGATCAAAAGACTTGGGTTGGTTTTTGAGCACCTGATCAAAAGCTCATTGGTGTCAGGCACCTGATCAAAAATCTGAGTGGATTCCTACCATGGGTGGTAGAAGAGTGGATGTATCAAGGTTGGGGAACCACTATAAAATTCTTGTGTCATCTGGTTGTCTCCTTGTCTTTTGTTCTTGATGTGCTTATGATTTAGATTTATTGTTTATTAGGTTATTAATTTTTGCACTTTTGATTTACAGCAAAAGTTGTAATAGTAGTTAAGAAATATTTAAGAATAGTCTATTCACCCCCCCTCTAGAGTATTTCTGATCTAACACTCACTTTCAATTGGTATCAGAGCAGGTTCCTTTAGTTGTACAAGTTAAATCTTGAACCAAAAGATCCTTTGTTAGATCTACACAGTATTTTATTTTCATTTAAATTATAAACACAGCATGGCACAGAACAAGGATTATGTAAGCATCAGACCTCCTATTTGCAACCTTAATAAGTTTGCCATCTGGAAGGCAAGAATTAGGTTATATATGAAATCCATTGATGAAGACATCTATAATTCCATTTTGACAGGTCCCCTACAGGCATCTACAACTACAACATCTTCCAGCAACAATGCAGTCCCACCACCTGAGTGGATTGAAGCTCAGAAGAAAGCAAAGATTGCTGATGCCAAAGCCATGAACATATTGGCTCAAACTATGTCAGATGACATCTTTCAAAAGGTGGCTGAGTGCACCTCTATAAAAGCAATCTGGGACTCACTCAATCAAATGGTTGCTGGCTCAGTAGATGAGAGGAAAGATAGAAGATCACACCTCATCACACAATATGAAAACTTCAAGAAGGATGAGGCAGAGATAGTTGAAGTGATGTACAACAGGCTTAGCTCCATCATCAGTGAGCTAAGGACCTTAGATAAAGAAATCAATTTAACTGAAGTTAATGACAAGATCCTAATGTGCTTCCCAAACTCATGGGACACCAGGATCTGGCCCATCAAGGAGGCCAGATGCCTGAATGAGATTTCAACTGAATCTCTATTGGGAAAACTAAAGTCATATGAGTAGCTAATCAAGTCTAGAGAGGCAGTGAAACAAAGGACTCCTCCCCCAGCAAGGAAAGAACAATCCATTGCATTCAAGGTTGCTGAAGAAACTGAAGCCCCAATGGTCAATGAAGAGCTGATGAGTCTCTTTGCCAAGAGATTCTTCAAACTGGCAAGGAAAGACTTCCGAAGGAAGTCATCCAGAAATGACAGCCAGCCAAGGTATGACAAAACCCCCACTAAAGAGGTAGTGTGTTATGGGTACAGGAAACCAGGACATTACATGTCTGAATTTCCTGAAAATCAAAAGAAGGAAAGAAGAAAAGAGAAAGAATCAAGAAACAAACACTACAGTAAGCCCTCTTCCAGCAAGCACAAAAAGAAGGATAAAGGATTTGTGGCTGAAACATGGAGTGACACAGAAGATGAATCTACATCTTCTAGCTCAGTGAAGAAGAAGAGGAGGCCAAGGCAAAGGAGGTGTGCTTCATGGCAATTGGTGCAAGCAGTAGCAGATCAGATACAGATGAATCTGATGATGAAGAAAATCTATCAGCTGAAGATCAGGTAATAGCATCTTATGATTTTGAATCTGATGAATTTAAATTTGAATTTAAAAACTTATGCTTAGATTTAATAAGCTCTGATAAGGAAATCAAACTTCTCAGAGATAAATTGAATGTCCTAGATAAAATCACCTCTGAAAATGCAACTCTATCTAGTGAACTAAAATCTACAAATGAACAAATCAGTTTTCTGAAATCAGAACTTAGCAAAGCTAAGACGTTAGAAGAATCATTAAATGGCAGAAGTTTGAAATTGCTAGATATAACCATCACAGTTAATGCTAGAACAAATAACTGCATATTAGGATTAGGAGCCACATCTAGTGAACCAACCCTAATCCAAAGGAATCATCTTTCAAAACCAGTAAATTTCATCTCTAATAAAGGAAAGAAAAACACTGAACAAGTAAATAAAGTTAATAAAATTCGGGAACAAATTGAAGCTAAGGATAAAATTAGAAATCAGAAGAATGATAAAAATAACAATGTTCAGCAGTTATCGTCGAACCCAGATAGACGATATAGGAACCGATCGTCGAACTCAGAACGACGATCTCTGAACGAAAACTACAATAATAATCATTCGTCAAACTCTAGTCGATGAATTTACAACAATTCCTCGAACTCAGGAAAACTTAATCAAAACTGTAACAACAACTCACATATTCCTAAGAAACCATTAATCCACTAGCTGACTGGATCATCCCACATAGGAGATATCACCCCTAGGATATAAGTCCCAACTTGAATTCTCTATTATTTCTAGTTTTTCTTATCTGCCATACAAATGACCCAAGATAACCTGGGTCAAAAACCATTAAATGTTTTCTATTGCAGGTGAAGAATTGTCCAGGGGTAAATCAAACTTGGTACCTCGACAGTGGCTGCTCCAAACACATGACTGACAGCAAGGACATCTTAATCAACTACAAATCCAAGCTGGGGCCAAAAGTTATCTTTGGTGACTCCAAATGTAGTCATTCAGAAGGATTTGGGGAAGTGATAATAGGAGCTGTCACATTCAAAAAGGTGACATATGTAAGTGGACTCAAGAATAACCTCATCTCCATAAGTTAGTTATATGATGATGGTTATCCGGTATACTTTAACCCATCCACTTGTTCTATTATTGATAAAAACAACCAAACAGTTTTAACCGGAAGTAGACAAGGCAACATATACTTAGTAAATTTTCTTTCTACCAAAACTGATATCCGTTTACTTAACTTAACTAGTAATCAGAATGACTTATGACACAAAAGACTAGGTCATGTAAATCTGAAAAACATTACTAGGCTATCTAAGCACAACCTTGTTAGAGGTCTACCTTCTGGTCCCTACAAGAAGGAAGGTCTCTGCAGGGCTTGTCAATTAGGCAAGCAAACTAAAACTAGTTTTAAATCTGTTAATAAGAGTGATTCACCTAGGATTTTGTACTTGCGACATTTGGATCTCTTTGGACCCATTCCTGTACAAAGCCTAGGAGGGAAATCCTACACTTTGGTTATAGTGGATGACTTCTCCAGGTTCAGTTGGGTATTCTTTCTGAGATCAAAGTCAGATACATTCAAGGTTCTTACAGATTTTCTCAGGACCATACAGATTGAGTTCTCTACTCATGTTGCATTGATCAAAAGTGATCATGGCACAAAGTTTGAGTCTCTTCTTATGCATGAGTTCTTTGAGAAGGAAGGTATCAGGCATTGCTTCTCAGCTCCTAGAAATCCCCAACAAAATGGGTAGCTGAAAGGAAAAATAGGACACTCATTGAAGTTGTATGTACATTACTTGTAGATGCTTACATGCCCCTAACCTTTTGGGCAGAGGCTATCAGCACAGCAAACTATGTCCTGAACAGGATCTTAATTCACAAACTAAAGAACAGGACTCCCTATGAATTGCTCAAAGGGAAGAAACCTAAAATAAACTATTTTAAAGTATTTGATTGTACCTGTTATATATGCAATAATAACAAGACATACATTAGAATGTTTGAGGATAAGGCTGAAGAGTGAGTTTTTCTAGGATACTCCCAAGTAAGCAAGGCCTATAGGGTTTTTAACAAATCAGCATTGAAAATTGAAGAGTCTATTCATGTTTCATTTGATGAGACTAATATGTATTGCAAGGAGAAAGAAGTTTCTACCAATAGCAACTTGCAGGTACCCCACTTGTTTGAGACCTTGGATGGACTAAACCTCACCCAAGAGGTGCCAACTCATCCCTCTCCACAAGTTATTGAAGAGAGTGAAGAAGAAGAAGTTGAATATAATGAATCTCTACCAACAACAAGTACAATTCCACAACAAGAATTAATTCCAAATGCTATTGAACAACCAACTCCACCCACTGATTTTGTCACACTTAGGGATCACCCCAGATCTCAAGTAATTGGAGACATATCAGCAGGTGTACAGACAAGGCATCAACTTACCCAAGACTTGATGCATGCCTGTTTTCTCTCTCAGGTTGAACCTCTTTCCATTCATGATGCTGAGCAGGATCCCAACTAGATCCTTACAATGCAGGAGGAACTAAATCAATTTGAGAGATGTAGAGTTTGGGATTTGGTTCTAAGATCCCAAAACTACCCAGTTATTGGGACCAAATGGGTTTAAAGAAACAAGCTAGATGCTCAAGGAGTCATTGTGAGAAACATGGCTAGGCTTGTTGCTCAAGGATATAGACAAGAAGAAGGAATTGATTATGATCAAACCTTTGCACATGTTGCAAGGTTGGAAGCCATAAGAATATTCCTTGCCTATGCAACATAAAAGAGGTTCAAGGTCTTTCAAATGGATGTGAAGAGTACGTTTCTGAATGGAGTAATACAAGAAGAGGTTTATGTAGAACAACCTGCAGGTTTTGTTTCTCCAACTTACCCTTCTCATGTTTTTAAATTACATAAGGCTCTTTATGGTCTAAAGTAAGCTCCAAGAGCTTGGTATGAGACCTTAGCTAGTTTTTTATTAGAGCATAAATTTACAAGAGGAACTGTAGATAAAACTCTTTTCACTAGACATCATAAGGACCAAATCTTGTTAGTACAAATTTATGTGGATGATATTATATTTGGCTCTATAGATTTCAAATTATGCAAGAGATTTTCTGACCTCATGCATTCCAAATTTAAAATGAGTAGCATGGGTGAGCTTTCCTACTTCCTTGGTCTCCAAGTGAAGCAGCTCACTGATGGCATCTTCATCTCTCAAGAAAAATATGCTAAAGAACTTCTAAAAAGGTTTGGGATGGCTGATGCCTCAGCAAAGAAAACTCCCATGGCTACCAATGCTGTTGTGGACTCTGATGTACCAGGGAAACCTATGGATCAGAAACTTTATAGGGGCATTGTTGGGTCCCTATTATACCTCATAGCAAGTAGGCCAGACATTATGTTTGCCACATATCTTTGTGCTAGGTTCCAAGTGAACCCTAAATAATCTCATCTAATTTTGCAAAAAAGGATTTTGAGATATATAAAGAGTTGTCCTAATCTAGGCCTTTGGTATACTGCTGAATCAGAATTTGAGTTCACTGGATACTCTGATGCTGATTTTGCTGGATGTAGGGTAGATATAAAAAGTACTTCAGGAACTTGCCAGTTCTTGGGTATGAGATTAGTATCTTGGTTTTGTAAAAAGCAAACATCAGTGTCAACCTCTACTGTTGAAGCAGAATATATTGCAGCAGGCACTTGTTGTTCACAGATTCTTTGGATACAAAATCAGCTACTAGATTATGGGTTCAACTTGAATAATTCAACCCTACTCTGTGATAATACAAGTGCTATAGCTATAGTCCGGAATCCAGTTCACCATAGTAAGACAAAACATATTAATATAAGACATCATTTCATTAGGGAGTGTGTAGACAAAAATAAAATTAAGCTTGTCTATATTTATACTGATTTACAAAGGACTGATATATTCACCAAACCTCTGGATGAGAGAAATTATATGTTCTTTGTAAATCAACTTGGAATGATCATTAGAGAGGACTTTATTTGATTTATGTCTGCAGTCAACGAATTTTTCAGAGTTCGTCGAATGTAGTTCGACGAACCGTGGAACGTTTGAGAGACATTCGCCGAACAGAGATCGACGAACTCTCTGTGAGTGAAACAATATTCGTCGAACGGAGTTCGACGAACTTGCTTCAAAAGATATTCGCCGAGCTGAGTTCGATGAACTATTTTCAATTCTTCAGGACAAGATCGACGAATTATTGCTGTCAAACTTATTTCGTCGATCTCAGCTCGAAGACTTAATTTCATTTTCGTGGAACGGAGTCTGTCGATTCATATTCTTGAAAACCTTATATTTAGGTTTTCTTCGACCTCCATCCCGCGCGTTCTATTCTCTTGCACTTGATCGCCGTTTCTCTCTTTTGCAGGTGATTCCATGGCGATTCCAGAAGGAGCTCTAGCCGCTATGAAGTTTGACACGGGCTTTGATGTCGACTTCGAATCATTCCAGCACTCGGATCCAATCTTCTTGTATATTCTGGAACTTCTAGAAGAACAGAATCCGAAGAACTTGATGACTACAAGGATAAAGCTGGCAGGACCAGAAATCAGGGAATGGGTGTGTACTTCATTCACTTCTGAGGACAATACCATGACAGGATCATTTGCGGGTAACACTGTCTCCTTAACTCCCACGGTTTTAACTGAAATATTTGGTTTGACAAATGGTGAAGAGGACTTATAAATTGATTCTGAAGAGTTTGATATGATGCTCAATCTGATGGATTATGATGGTGACATCTAAATAAACTATTGAAGAAGCATTTGTCTGCAACATACAAATTCCTGGCAGACATTGTTGGAAAGGTCTTGCTTGGCAAGCATACTGCCCATGAATACATCACAAGACATCAGTTCTTGGTCATGTGTGCAGTCATAAAAAGAAGCAAGTTGACTGGGCACAGATCCTCTTTGATCTGATAAAGAAGAAAAATAAGAAGAAAGAAGTGTGTTTTGGAAGGATCCTAGGGATATTCCTCAAGGAAAAAGCTGCTGAATCACTGGTCACCCAGACCATATTCATCAATGCAAGTAAAAGGCTCACCTGTGCCTTATTTTGCAGGTGGGAGAGGACAATCACAAAGCCCATTAAGTCTTCTATCTCTTCCACTGTAGCTTCTAAAGGCACCAGGGCTGTTAAAGCCACTCCCCTACCTGCTGAAGAGCTTCATCCCACACCACCATCTCTTCCAGCTTCCCTTCCAGCAACACAAATTCCTTCCTCTCCCATTATCTCTTCAACACCACAACAACAACAACATCCTCATGTTCCTACTCCACCTCCATCTCCACATGCTTCCACAGCTTCATCTCCACCAATTGACCTCACTGACATTCCATCTTCCCCTCTTCAAGAAAAATAATAACCAACTTCTCCTAATTCCCCCCATGACACTTACATTCCTACACCACCATAATCTCCTCTTCCCCCACATATCTCTTCAATACCATCTTATCATCTTCCAATAGACACCATCATGCAAGATGTCACCCATCCATTACCATCAACATCCACTATCCCTCCAGATGTTCACATCCCTGATGCTCCACTCTCTATCCCTCCCATAGTTCCCACTTCTACACCTTCTGCAACACAATCTACCATTCCATCATTGGATTCCTCCACCATATCTTCCATCATTTCCATCATCACTCCCCTCCTCAAGTCCCTTATAGTAGAGGCCATTACACTTCTTGCTACCACCATATCTTCTCTCTCTAACCAAATCTCTGCTCTTACTGCTGCCTCCTCCTCAGTCAGGGGCATGGATTCAGGCCCTACTGAAACCATGCAGGGGGAGATGCCTGATGATGAAGTAGCAGCTACAGCTCCAGCTCCAGCACCAGATGCTTCAGCAACAGCAATAGTAGCAGCTTCAGACACAACAACAGAATGTACAGAATACATAGATACAGATTTGATTGATAAAGATTTGATTTAATTTAATGAGACTGATATGGACTTTGAATCATACTCTGAAGAACCTAATACTGTTGGTGATTTCATTCTTAATCCCACAGTTAATTTAGAACATTTGTTGAGCATTTTTCATACTGTACATATGCATTCTATTCTAGCTGAGATCACTAAGCCATCCTTGGTTATTATACCATATACTTCCCCCATCTCTTCAAAGGTTGTTAAGCAACTTAAGGATAGTTTTGCTATTGCACAGTCAGAAATCACTTCACCTCCATAAGTAGTAGCTGTTCCCTCTTCCTCAATAGTATCTTCAGCACCAACTTTTGTAATGGATGACTCTCCAATTCCAGATCTAGATGAATTGATATTGGCTAATATTGTAGAAGAAAATAAGGTAGCAGCTGAAAGCTCTGTCCAAATTAGTTCTGATTTTTGTGTATCTTCTCCTCCAACTTCTACTGAAACTCCAGTTCTTGTTGCAACTCCTGCTCCTGCTCCAGGAAAACCTGTTATCTCCGCTAAAGCTTTGAAGGCTCTGGATGATCTATATGATAACCCTCAGGGTATGATGATGATGAAGATGAGGATGAGGATTCAGATGAGGAGGAAACAAAGAAGAAGAAGCAAGTTTCAAAGAAAAGAAAAGCTCCTCCTCCTCCTGCTCCCAAGCCCAATCCAAACAATGACACCCCTTACTATATTCTTCAAAAGATAACTCCATACAAAGGGATGCCAACATGGATGTGGCTACCCAAGAATCAGCAAAAGGAAAGGAAGAAGAGCAGAAGGTACTCTCCTCCACTAGTTCAAAGGTATAGGAAATATCCACCACCTCCTCCTCCTCCTGCAGCTGGTGCTTCTGGTTCTAGTTCTCAAAGATCTACCCCTATGCAAACATATCAAAGACATCAAGGGAGATCTCATCATGAAAGCAGCCAGCACAGGTAACAACCTTCAGGAAAACAACATCAACAGCAATAACATCAACAAGCTGAAAGTCCTAAAAGGCCACCCTCTGTAACATCCCATGTTACTTCTGGACCCCTCAACTTAGATTGGGTTAGGCATGGGGTGAGATTTAATGAGATCATCTAGGTTTGACCCTAGGTAGTGGGTGGTAGCCATGTGGAGCCCACTATAGGACCAAAAGTCAAACTAGGTCAAACTAGCCTAAATAGGGACCCTAGCCACACCATGACCCCGCCACATTGCCCTAACCCTAAAAACAATCTAAGTGGACCCTAGGGCATGTCACTAGGTCAACACTTTGACCCCAATTGACCAAAGTCAACCTTGGGCATAATTTGGTCAAACCCACACTCATAAGCCCAATTAGCCTAAGTAGAGCACCCCCTTGACCCAACCCAAGTTGGGTGGTGCCACTAGACCCATTTCCACCAAGTAGGCCCAGTCCACCCACCATGGTTGACCAAGTTAACCCTAAAAGTCAATTTGGTCAACAAATTGGCCTAAAGAGAGAAAATGAAGGCCAAGCCCAATCCCATTGGGCTAAGCCCATCCAAATCAGCCCAAGCCCAACCTAAGTGGTCAAAGACAACTCATAACCACCAAGATCAGGAAAGAGAATACATGCAAAGGGGTAGAAAAGGAATTTGGAGAAGAAGAGGAGAGAGAAAGGGGAAATGAAGGGAAGGATGGCCACATGGCCACCCCATCAGTTGGTTTAGCTGCCCAAAACCAGGTGGCCGACCTCCCCTCTTCATTTCCAGCAGAAAACCAGGGATGTGAGCCACTTGGCAGCTGTGTGAAACCTCCAAAGCTCAAAATCGAGCTCACTTTGGAGTTAACTCCACATATAGTCCACCTCAGCCCAATTCACCCACTCCATTAGCTTCAGTGAGCTCAAGCGAGTAGAAATCGACTACTGGATCGAAGGGAACGGTGCAGGAACCATGAATCCAAGAAATCTCGCCGCAGCAAGGTCGGGAATGGCCACCCGCCGCCAAACTCACCGCCGTGCCGCCATACAGGTCCGTTTCGCCTCGCCTCTTCCCGCACTAGGTTTCTAGATCAATCTAGGGAGATATCGGGCTCAATCGAGCCCGATGCCATGGGAGAAAATGGAGAAAACCGAGCCTTTCTCTTCTTGCTCGGGTTCGCCGGAGGAGCCAACTCCGGCGGCCCCACCGCCGGGAAACGCTAGCCCCCACATTAACGAAGGTGGTGGCGATATCCGCCGGCGGTGGTGGTGGCTCAGCTGGCCGGAAAATGCCAGCCAACATCATCCAGAATGATGAAATCGTGGCCGTCAAACCATCGGGGACGATGAACCGATTCCGTCGGTTTTAACTTTAAGATTCGTGCATAGATTTAAATAATTTAATTAAAATTTGATGAATAGTGAAATTTCTGTCACGTTATTACAGCCACCTTGCATGTTAATTTTAGGCCTCTTAGAGGCCTTTTCAGAACTCAGTCTCTTAATGAAAATTGTAGCCAAGGGTCTTGTCTTTAATTTGCCACCCTAAACATGTGATTTGGTGTAGTGTACAGTCCTGTAGGACATTTCTGCTAGAACTCATCCTAGGGTAGGGCAGAAATTAAATTGGATGCCCAGGTCAAACCATTAATCACCATGGCTCCAAATTTTGGGCACATGCATGAATAGGGCATACTTAACCCCTGCCAAAATTTAGGAATTTGTAGATAAAATTGTCCAATAATTTTTGCCAAAATATCAAAATACAAATAAATGAAATATAAGGAGTTCCACACCTCCCCATGGTCCCAAATCTTGGTGGTAGGTCAGTGGGGATATCCTTGGTGCTTGATAAAATTTTCAGCACCTTGGGTTCATTGCATGTTGGGGAATCTACTTGCATGTGTTAGCTTATGTTATGCCTTGGTGTGCAATTAGCAAAAATGCAAATATAGTGTATTTAGCCCAATGGTGACATGCAAGGCCTTGGAATTATTTACAGTGGTTCATTAGGGAAAATTTCATCCCTCAAATTAATCATGGAATTTTTGGAATCAAAAATTCCATTTATTGGGATTTATTTTAAATTTAACTAGTTTGAAAATAAAAATTGGAAAACAGGTTTCCCTCAAGTATAAATCCAAAACTTTTGCCAAGGCATATATAATGTCACATTTGACTTAGGAAAAATATGATCCCTCTGTTTTGAAGAACTTTTGGATTAGATATCTTAAATTGCCCATTTTACCCTTATCTTATTTAATTCATGAAATGATGGATATGTACTTCAGAAAAATTTGGAATTTATTCTACTGCTATAAAAGGGTAATATTAGTTTTGTATGAATTTCTTAGAATTAATGGATGCATTGTTAGTTGTTAAATTAATACAATGACATTTTGGTAAATATGTTATAATGGAATTTTATAGGCCATCACAAGATAAATGTTGATGATACTCTGCCAATAGTCATAAAGTAGTGTTCTAAAGGTTCTATAATTTTCCTGGAATTTTTGATTTCATAATGCCTATACTTCCTTTGGAAAATGGAAATTGTATGAATTTGATATTAAATAGGAAATGGCAATAACTAATTAAAGGAAAATTATGAAACTCTATAGACAGCAATATTTTATCAATATACATCTCAGGAAAAATTGCCTAGGTCAGAGGATGCTAAATAATAGTACTTCATGTGTAAAGTGACCTAGTGTTTAAATTAAAAGATTTAATTAAAGGACTTTATGGCCAAGAAAAATTATGAGAATTCATAGGGTAGTTCCCTTAGTCCATACCCCCCTAGGATAAATATTTAGAGGCAAGATGCCTTAAGGTTTGGAAGATCACATTTTTAGGGTAACCATAGGACATGGTCTGCATATAACACAAATAGGTCTTGCCTTAGGGGTTACCAGGGGAATGATTATCGGTTGAAATAAGAGAGTTCAACATGAACAACCCTGGTGGGTAGAGTTGTCTTAGTGAGGGATCAGAAGTGCAAGTCTTAGTTAGCAACTGGAGTGGGGGTCGGCGGAAGACCGTCGGTTTCCCGGTAACACCTTAAGTCACTAGGGTTGTACTAGAGCAATAAGGAGAGCTGGGGAGATACATGGGTAGCCATCAACTAAAATAAATATCCTTGCGAAAGGGAACGCTGGGCGTAATCCCAACACAGTTCCTAGTTCCCCTTAAGAGCCCTTCACAGGGAATATCGGGGGCAGTCCTGTGATTAACCTTAAATCTCTAAGTATAATAACCCATAGACAAGAGTAGTTTAATAGGTTAGGACATTGTTGTACCTTCTCGCCCGTTTAGGGTTGGAGATATTCATGGTATATGCTCACCCGTATGGGGTTTGAGGGAGTTGGAATAAAGGCACTAATGTGCGATCTCACCCGTTTTGGTGTTTGAGGGAGTTGGTACAAAGGCACTAATGTGCGTTCTCACCCGGGTTTGGGTTTGAGGGATTCAGGACGGGTTTGGTCCTGCGAGCGGGAGGCTCGGTATGAATTACTTGCATGTGCATAAATATCGTGGTGGGGCATGCGGTACTGGCCGTTCGTCACACCGATGGCAGTACGGTGCACCAGGCGGTTGTGAGAGTTAGAGGGGCCAGTGGGTTGTTTTACACTGCGGTCTGGAGGACGATCCCCGGTAACACACATCCGACCCAACAAGACTGACGGGTTTGTCAGCAAAGTACATATGCGAGACTCTAGAGTGCACCTTGGACGTGCACAGAGGCGTATGAGAGGGGTCTAAGGCTTGGTAGTGTGCATACCGGTCTAGAAGCGGAGACGCCCGCTCCGCTGCTGCCGTAGCCACAGCGGTGGTACCCGAGAGTGATGCTAGCTCTCAAAAAGTGGGAACTAAAGGTCTGTGATCACAGAGTTGTTGTGTGTGAGTTGCACTTGCCTGCGCATAAAATTGCATCATATCATTCATTCATATTAGGTCATACGCTTCATAGATCCTTATCATATAAATTAGTATGGGCTCTTTTATATGATAAGTTAAATTTCCTGGAAACCCTAACTTATATATTTGTATGGGCATTTATATAAGTTAGGGTACGTTTGTGATGATAGCATAGTGGTAGTTTAGTTTATTTACTTGTTCATATTATTATTCTTTACTTTCCTTACTGCACTGCTCTTACTTATTACTTGTACCGTACTTAGAACTGACAGGGTAGAATTACATTACTTATTACAACTCTAGTTAGATATTGTCACCTGCTTCCACTTTGCTACCCTTTGTTGTCCTCCGCTTCGTCCTCCCGCACGGTGCCTAGGAGCTGCGGGGCGAGGTGCGGAGGAAACGACTTAGTCTTTTTGACTAATGGTCGGTGACCAACTATTTTTAGGAGCCCGTGGAGATGGAGCACCAGCACGTCGAGGAGGCAGGACATGAGGAGCAGATACCTCTTCAGCAGGCTACTACCACTACTGTGCGTCCTCAGGTGGGACGAGATCTGATGTTCTAGTGTAGCTTCCGCATTACTATTTTGTGAGAGAGTGATTTTGATGTACTGGGCATAAGCCCTTTTTACTCTTTCATTTGTACTCTTCTGTGGACTATTGCGATGTACTTTTCATTTCATGTACATGATTGTACTATGTGGCTTGTGGACTGATGGTTTTATATATACAGTTTTACTTATTTCTTCTCATATTGGCCTACAGGTTAAATGATCGTACTAGCTGGCAGAATCGGCGTGTTGCGGTGTCGACTAACCCGTGAGTTAGTGCCACCGTAAGACGGTGGTTCTGGGCATAAGATCCGGTAGCCCTCCTTGGTAAGGGGGAGGGGGGTCTTACACCCTCTCCTCCTGTTCCTTATGGAGATCCAGAAACAGCCAACACACCTAGAATGGCCAGGTTCCAGGAACTGGTAGGCCTCTCTATGATCAACAAGGCAAAGGCTGAAGGAAAGGATACTTCTGAATACACTACAATGTCCAAGTATAGGAAAGAAGAACTGAAAAGGTTTGATAATGCTAACAAAATTTTTAATGTTGATGATTATATGAAATTGCATCCTGAAGCAGTGGTCCCTAGAGCTACATCTCTGAAGATTATAGGGGCGGCTGACATGACAATGTCTATGGCACAAGCTTCAAATCCAAACAGGGAAATAGTCTTCACCAAGCCAGGAGACAAGGGCAAGGAAATAAAGCATCAGGAGAAAAAGCAAAAGAAGTGAAATATGAACTATTTTATTTCTGTCTTTCTATCTTAAACTATCTCTTATTGTTTGAACAAAGTTTTTATGTAAATATATCTGCTGCATGTGTTAATTATCCCTACTAGATATCTCTCTTTCCTGCTTTGTTTACTTTATGTTTTTATTTTGAGTCTATTAGTGACCTCACCCAAATAGGGGGAGATTGTTGGATCCCTAGTTTGATTTGGGCTAGGTTCACTAACTTAGGATGATGTGACCCAACATGTATAGCCAGGGTCAATGTTGTGTCCTAGAATCTAGGTCAAGTCCTAAGAGTCAACATCACATGGATAAGCCAACATCAGATTGCCAGAGACTTAAGACATAAAGTTTTCATCAAGATTCAGAGGTTTCTCAAGAGACTAAGTAAAATGAGTTCGACGTTCGTCGAACTCAGGTCGACGATAGCCGTTCTCAGTTCGACGATCTTAAAGAAATATTCTTTAAGCTAAGCTCGACGAACTTCAGTCCAGATCAACGATCCTTGTATTCCACCTTCAAAATTCTAAGTCCAGACTGTTCTCTAGACTCAGGTCGACGAACTTCATTCTTTGCTCTACGATTCCTAGACCTCCACTTCAACTATATTGCCAGAGGTTCATAAATAGTTTCTAAGTCCAGAATCATTCTCAGCTCAACGAATTCAAGATTCTCCAGACTTAGCTCGACGAACACCATTCTTTGGTCGACGAATCTTTGGATTATCACAACATTTTGTCGAGACCATGTTCTCCAGTCTCAGGTCGACGAACCCTGTTCTCTACCCGACGAATTCTGCAACCAGAAGACTTATGTAGACACTAGAAGGATTTGTGTCAACACACAGGAGCAATTGTGTGGACACAGGATATTTGACAACTCCAGAATAATTGCTGAACTCCAATCGACGAACATATTTACAAGCTCGACGAATAGGCAAAGATCAAAAGAGATAGCAGTTCAGTTTTCAGCTGGATGATCATGGAACTCAGCTCGACGAACAGAAGATGTCTGGTCGACAAATACAATGTCTCAGCTCGACGAACTGTGAACTCAATTCGATGAATTCTGCCATCTGCTTGACGATTCCAGACTTAGTTATTTCTGGCCTTCTGTCCCCACTCTAGTGCTATAATTCCTGGGTAATTAATGCTGTAACATTCTCTGAATGTATCCGTTAGAATGAGCATTAATTATGGTCTTCTCCAGCATTATTACTTGTCGTTTTTCCACGGGACAGTTGGGGAAATAAATCAATGCCGATTATTCTCAAGGCTCTCAACATTAATTATAGAGAAATTCAAATGTTTGAAAGATACAGAAGAAGAGAATAATGGATACAGATACACAGACACATAGATATACAGAGAATTAATTAAGAGAGACACAGAGAAAGCTTCACACAGAATACTACTGACTAAGAAGCATACATTAATTTGAAGAAGAAGCAAGAAGAACACATTTTTAAAACCAATAGTCTTCCTGTTCTTCTTCTCCAGGACTTGCTAAAGACATTCAAGCACTATCAGTCTAAAGCTCTTGGATCAAGTCTCTCAATTGAAGGCCTATCGCCCTGTGCAAAGCTCCAGATCTCCTGTACCCTTTTTCATATCAGGGGAGCTTTGACAATATCATTGAATCCACATAGTCTTCTCATTGTGATTGAGAAAAGAAGACTTCCATCACTCTCTCTCCCCCACCTCTGTAAAGGGTTGTCATCTCCCTTCAAAAGTGATTCCTTAGTTGCAATTCTCCTGATCAAAAGACTTGAGTTGGTTTTTGAGCACTTGATCAAAAGCTCATTGGTGTCAGGCACCTGATCAAAAATCTGAGTAGATTCCTACCAAGGGTGGTAGAAGAGTGGATGTACCCAGGTTGGTAAACCACTATAAAATTCTTGTGTCATCTGGTTGTCTCCTTGTCTTTTGTTCTTGCTGTGCTTGTGATTTAGATTTATTGTTTGCTAGGTTATTAATTTCTGCACTTTTGATTTACAGTAAAAGCTGTAATAGTAGTTAAAATTTTTTTAAGAATACTCTATTCACCCCCCTCTAGAGTATTCTGATCTTACACTCACTTTCACATTGAATCCACCAAATCCAAATCCATGTTATACCAAACCCAGAATTAAGTGCAGAATAAATCTGGACAACAACTTTAACCGGAGATTCCCAAAGCTACGGGAATCCAGTGAAGACGTGTAACCCCTCGATGGAAAGGTCTTTCCATGGGCTATAGCTTCTATGTTCAGACCACAACCCAGATTAAATAGTATCATACTTGAAATCAGCCTTGAATTCCGCTCCGTATAGAACACAATTTCTACATGCAGGATTTATCGGATGTCATTTTTGTTCAGGTTTTCTTTGTCTTTTTCTATGGTTGATTTTTCTGTGGAATTTATTTTTCTTTGTTATTAACTTCTACTTTTTCTTTACCTTTAGCAGAGACAAATTTATTGGGGGTAGAAAGAATATTTTTCTTAAGAAAAGGAGGCTGACTTGATGAATCTCCCAAGCCCAGTTCGTAACGAGCAAAATCTTTAAAATTTAACTACTAAATAAAATGCATAAAAGAAAATGACATAAAATGAAAAAAAAAGATATTACATAAAGTTAAGAAGCTAAATTTGTATTTCATGTGTATGCCACTCATACATGCATTAAGGCCATTTTTAGAATGTATAGTACTGCATGCATAGCATACCATCGCATCAGCACGCATGCTAAGTTAAGGTTTTACATGATGACATATGTACACACATGATTTTCTAAATTGAAACAAAGAATTCAAGCATTCATATCATAGGCAAATGATAAATAGGATGAGAGGATATCATCCTAAGTAGGACATAACATCATTATAAAATCCTAGAGCAAGTTTGCAGCATAAGCAAGTGTCTTTAAGTATGGTCTGAACTAGTTGTGTGGCCTAGCTGTAATCAAGGATTTTTGATGAGTCGTTCATTACTTTACTAGAAATGCCAGTTAGACGTCCTTCGATGAGGTCGATTCCCCAGTCGGAGGGTGAGTCATCTGGTGCGCAAAGTGATGCAGTGATCGAGAGTCTGTGTCAGAGTAACGAGGCTCTGTCGAGACAGTTAGTTGCGATGCAATCGCAGATTCAATCCTTGTTCTCCGCCGCTCCCGCGCAATAACCCTTAGTGCAAGATTCTGACGCGGGTCAAGCTGTACCTGTTACTCCTGCTCCTCTAGTGCCCGCTGTGACACTACCACCAGAGATGAATTTTATATCGCACTTCTAGCGATTGGGACCTCCTACTTATGACGGGAGTGCCGACTTTATGGTTCTAGATGATTGGATCATCGCTATCAAAGAAATGTTCTCATATTTGGGGATTGCTGAAGCCTAGAAGGTAATGAGAGCGGCCTACCAGCTAAAAGTCCTTGCAAAGAGCTGGTGGATTCGGGAAAAGGAAATTTTGAAGGAAGGATACTTATTGGAGTCCTTCAAGAAGATGATGCTTAAGAAGTTTCTACCATCGGTCGAGCAGGACCATCTTGTAACACCCCAAATCTCAGGATTTGGAAAGGTTGGGTGACACGGCCTGGGACACGGGCGTGTCTCTGGGCGTGTCCTGCTCGGGTAAGCAGCCGGCTAGTGTTCGACGAAAAATCTGTTCGACAAAAAATGAGGGAACACGCCCTCTGACACGGGCGTGTCAGAGGCCGTGTCCCCCTCGGGTCGACGAAGTCTGGTCGACGAATTTGAGCTAAGGCATGTCTAATGTCGTGTATGGGCACACGGCCTGTGACACGGGCGTGTCACAGGCCGTGTACTTTGCGGGATGGGCCCAAGGCACTGAGGCCTGGTGAATACGGCCACAATAAGGGTGTGTCTTAGGGTACACGGCCTGTGATACGGGCGTGTGCCTAATCGTGTCCCGCTCGGTTTGAAGTTGGTTTTGTGCAGCTTGACGTACACGACCACAGACACGGGCGTGTCTGAAGGCGTGTTAGGTGGCATGGCCCATGACACGGGCATGTCACATGGGCATGTACTGGTCTGGATATGTCAGTTGTGTGCAGCTTAAGGTACACACCCTGTGACATGGGCGTGTCACAGGCCATTGATGCGCCCGTGAACAGACTCTTACTGTGGTTGGTTCGGTGAGTCGATCGCCGCGGGCGTGCTACATGAGGCAAGTGCACCTATCGCAAGTAGTACTCGATATTCGGGGGAATACCGAGGTCGTATTGTTCTCGGGGTCGCGTTGACTATTCTTACTCCTCCGGGAGGACTATTATTTTACTGAAAGTAAGGCGTATTTTTTTAATTAACTAAAGACGGAAAAGCAAAGGAGCGAAAAAAAAACGATTTAGAAAATATTCGATGAAGGGTTAACGCTTGGCATCGAATCGGATTAAGACTAAAACAATTTTTAATAATTATAGGACTTAGTTTTCAAATTAATAATAAGGCAACTTGGCCGTGGAGGTTCCACAAATGTGAGCTCACCTAGCTATAGGGATATCGCTCACCTAAACGTTAAGACTATTCGACCGAACGTTAGTCCGACGAAGAATTCCTCTTAACGCCCGCTTTACGCTAAGAACCCCGCTATTGGGTGGGGAACCCAATCCGGTAGAATTACGCTTTTCCTCTCTCGAGGGTATGCACACAACTCTATTTACCTAGGGGTGATCGGTCCATATGCACGACCTCTCGGCTAGCTAGCATATGGACTACGGAAATAGGGCCCACACATCGATATGTGGTCCTACGCGTCGTAAACCCGGGGTAAACCTTAAGTCCTTAAATTAAAATGAAAATAAAGAGCTTCAATTATTAGAAATAATTTTAAATATCTCAATGCTATTCGATGCCGAGGCTAATAGCGATTAGCCACACATCGGTATGGGGACGTCTTTATAATTTAGTGAGGCGCGAGTTCGAAATTAAATGCTAAACGATTATAAGAAGGGGACACAAGAAAAATAACAAACATTTAGAAAACTGAAAAGTTAGCTAAAACAAGAACTCACGCACACTCCAAATTATAAATTAAACAGGAACTAAGTTACACATGAAAGAAATTTGCATAATTGAAATTTGCGAGTCCCACTCAAACGAGTGAGGGCGGTAAATAACAGCTGAAAATTGCAAGTCCTACTCAAACGAGTAGGACTGAAATGAAAGCGAGTCCTACTCAAATGAGTAGGAGAAAATAAATGCGATTACAGGGCTTTCTCAAATATTTACAGGGAGATAAAGATCCGTCCATTTAACTCAAGTGAGTAGGCGGAAAAATAAAGAAAGAAAATTACAAGTCCTACTCAAACGAGTAGGCGGGAAATAAAGTCCGGCCATATAACTCAAGTGAGTAGGCGGAAAAATAAATAAAGAAAATAACAAGTCCTACTCAAACGAGTAGGACTGAAAATGAAAACAATGCGCCATTTAACTCTTAACGAGTAGGCGAAAATAAATGCACACAAACACACACACTCCATATGAATTTCAAGAAAGCAATAAAGCTAACACCTACACTCACACACTCTACAAAATTTGAATCAAAGCATTAAAAGAAAGCATTAAAATTTAACACCTACACTCACAAACTCTACAAAATTTGAATCAAAGCATCAAAACATTTATTCTCATACACTCACACACACAAATTAAAAGCAAAATGAAAGTTACCTAAAAATTAAAACTTTTACTTTTTCATGCTTAGGTTTTGCCAAATACAAATAAAAAGAAGAAATTACAATTTTAGAAGACAAAAGTTTTTCAAAACATATTAAAAACCAAAGTTTTTGGAAAATTAAAATTTCAACATTTGCATTCCTAGGATTTCATAAAAGTGCTAAAAAAGTTGAAATGAAAAGAGAAAGAACAAAAAGGGGTTTCATCCTAAAATAAAGCTAAGTAAAAAAAATCAAGAATACTTTAGTAACTCTTTTACACATTCATAAGAGTGAAGATGTTGAAAACATTAAAAGAAGACATGAAGAAAAAGAGAAAAAGCTAATTCATCATTTCATAAATTTCTAACAAAACCTATCATGAGACAAATTAAAAGCATGTAAAGTAAATAAATTACACTCATACACACACACACATTTCATAAATGAAGAACAAAGATGAAACCAAGGATAAAAAGGAGAAGGAAAGTGGGCACAAGTGTTCATTCCAAAGCCAAATATGAAGAGAAAATCTGACATTTTTATTGATTAAAGGAAACTATTATAAGCTATTACAAAGACAATGCTAAAGCAAAGACAAAATTGAAAGAAAAAGGGGAAAGAAATCTCCTTACATAGCAAGGAAATCACGGATGCAGCCCACAAAAAGACACTAAAATGGCCCAAAAATCTGAACCCTTGGACCTTACAGAAATGGGCAATTTATAGGAAAAAAATTCTAAGTACACGCCCTCCGTCACGGGCGTGTAGGGGGGGGGGGGTGTCAGTACTATTCATGAAGGCGGCCGGCGATTGGACAGGAAAGTTGACTTCGGGCTGAGTTCGCGGTAGTCACGCGCCAGGTCACACGCGTGACTCTGGGCGTGTCGGGGAGGTAGAACCAGGTGCGGGTTGCGTCGAAAGTCTTTGGAAGCATCTTGTCGGACCAGCTGGAAAGGTCACGCCCCAGGTCACGGGCGTGACTCTGGGCGTGTCAGTTGGTGTCGACACTCGACGAATGTCGAGCGGAAAGTGTCGAGTCGAAATCGTCGAGCTGAGATTGAGTGACGCCATAGGTCACGGGCGTGACGCTGGGCGTGACTGTTGGTCTCGACACTCGACGGTCGTCGAGCGGAAAATGTCGAGAGGAGAGGACACGGGCTTGGGTCACGCCCCGTTTCGGGTGACACGAGCGTGACACTAGGCGTGTCGAGCTTTTTACTTCAGAAATCATCCGATTTCACGGGAAATGCAATGTCACGGCCCGGTCACGGGCGTGACCAAATTGTCACGGGCGTGTACTGCCCAATTTTGGCAGATTTTAAAATTTTTCTACAAAATTAAAGAAAACAAGTTAGTAGTAAATTTACAAGAAGAGGAGTATTTTATTGAACAAAAATAAGTAAAAATGACGAAAATAAATGAAAACGACTAAATTAAAGTGCATAAAAATACGTATATTTACAATTCATCAAATACCCCCATACTTAGGCTTTTGCTATTCTAGAGCAAAAGTTTTAGGTGAATCTATAAGGAATAATAAAAAAAAACTCTAAGTTTAGCTACCGCTTAATCAATTATAAGAGAGATCGAAATAAATATACAGGGTGTAAGAGTTAAGTTCTAAAATTATGTAGATGATTTAAATAGCGCAAAAATTTTAGCCAAAAGACTTCTTGATGTAATCAAATAGAAGGTAACATTTGTAATGGTTAGATTAACGAAAATAGTTTGGAATTATAAGAACTCTAGCTTATACGAGTGCTACTGGAAATAATACAATTTACTAATTATGCTCTCAAAAAGATTTTTGAATTAATTCTAGAATCATGTAATTGGCTAAGGGGGTAGTGGGTTTATGAAAAGGGTTTTGATATTTGAGGTGAGGTAATTTTTTCTCGAACCTCCATTTTTTTTCTTTTGGATTATTAGGAAAATGAAATCTTATTTTCCTAATAGGATTTTTGCTTTTCAACTTCATCAGAATTAACCCAATGTATATTTGTAGGAGTAATGAATTTTATCCTCTTACTCCATATATAATTTTTTTAAATTATTGGGTGCCTATGTTTACGGAACGAAATCTTATTCCCATTGACATAGGATCTTTTAAGGATAAAATTTTTCACGCCAAGTAGGTCATGAAAGGTAAGGGGAGAAAGGAAAACTAGATTTTTAATCCTAAAATTTTTTGAGAGCAACCTTAATAATTTGTACGTTCCAATTTTTTTCAGAAAGCTAAAAGTAAGTATAATTGAATTCTATAGTCGTTATTTCCTAACATAATAAACGTGCTCCTATTAATGAAAAATTAGAATTAGTGCCTAAAACGAGTTCGCTATTTTTAACAAAGTATAATGAATTCTTTAAAACTTAACCCCGGGTATTTAAATTTTTCAATCAATAATTAACAAACAGGTAGTGAACAAAAAATTAATCAAATTCACATATAAATAAACTCAAAACGGAATTTTTGGATAGCAGGAAAGTTAAGAATGGAATATTTGATTTATTTGTTTCAAAACATTTTTATTTTTATTTTTATAGTTTTTATCATCATTTTTTTGTTTTTCATTTATTATCTTTTTTTTGTATTTTTGTTTTTCTCAATTTTTTTTGAAATTTTTTGAACTATTATCTTTTTTTGTATATTGTTTTTAAGAGAATTTTCATTATATGTACAAAAATATGGGAAAAAAAGAGGTTTGTACAAGAATGAGGAAGGGGGAGAGAGAAAAGAGTATGTACAAAAAAAATATTTACAAAGTTAAACTAAATCAAATTTTTGTTTTGTTTTTTTGAGTTTTTGGAAGAAAGAGAACAAAATTTTTTTTTTGGATTTTTCATTTAAATTTTTTTTCATTTTAAGATGTTTTTTTATTTTTTTTGTTTTTGTTTTGTTGTTATATGTATATTTTTTTTGTATTTTTGAAATGTAGAAAAATTGAAGTGCAGAAAGTAAAGCACGAAAATACCCCCATACTTAAGTCCAACATTGTCCCCAATGTTGTAGCATAAGTATGCGGAACAAAAAAAGGAAAGACAATATATACAAAGAAAAGAAAGGGAAGGAGGTAGAAGTTTCCCTGAAACGCGTAGGGGGAGGCCGATCTGAAACCCTGCATTTATTAGAAAAAAAAACAGCAATGATAATAAGGAAAGAGGAAAAAGATAAGCGAGGGGTGCCTCCCAGGAGCACTTTGTTTATAGTCGTGTAGCTTGACTATTTTGGCGGGTTTATAATGTGGAGGAAAGTTATGGTTTCGCTAAAACCGATCACTGGGTCGCCTGCTATATAAGACTTTAACCGATGACCGTTTAATTTAAATGAACCTTTGTCTGGGTGGGAGACGAGTACAGTTCCATATGGAAAAACTTCTTCAACTAGGAAGGGACCGAACCATCTAGATTTTAATTTACCTGGAAAAAGCCTAAGACGTGAATTGTAAAGAAGGACAAGATCGCCCGGAGAAAATAATTTTTGGGACTTGATTTTTCGATCGTGATATAACTTAGAGCGCTCCTTATAGAATTTATTACTCTCGTAAGCGTTCGCACGCCATTCATCGAGCTCGTTTAGTTGTAGTTTGGCTAAGTTGGAGTCGAGGTTTAAGAGTTTTAAAGCCCAAAGAGCGCGATGCTCTAACTCTACGGGTAAATGACACGCTTTGCCGTAGACTAACTGGAACGGCGTACATCCAACTGCGGTTTTGTATGCCGTCCGATACGCCCACAACGCATCGTCAAGTTTAACGGACCAATCTTTCCTATTTAGCGAAACGGTTTTTTCTAAAATTCGCTTAATCTCTCGATTTACTACCTCGACTTGGCCACTTGTTTGCGGGTGGTAGGGGGTGGCAAGCTTGTGCGTGACTCCGTATTTAGCTAACGTCTTAGCCATAAGAGCGTTACAGAAATGCGTTCCCCTATAACTAACAATTGCGTGAGGCGTGCCGAAGCGAGAAAATAGTTTTTTAAGAAATGTAACGACGACTTGCGCATTGTTGGTGGGGAGAGCTTGCGCTTCCGCCCACCTCGATACGTAGTCCACCGCCACTAAAATATACATATTTTTGAAAGATGGAGGTAGGGGGCCAACAAAATCTATGCCCCATAAATCAAAGAATTCGCACTCTAAAAACATATTTTGGGGCATCTCGTCGCGACGAGAGATGTTACCCGACCGCTGATAGCTATCGCATGCGCGCACAAAATTATATGCCTCTTTGAAGAGAGTGGGCCAAAAGTAGCCCGCCTCTAGCGCCTTCCGAGCGGTCCGGTTGGCTTGATAATGCCCACCGGCTAGACCCTTGTGGCAGTGCTTAAGAATTTGCAAGCACTCCACACCCGCAACGCATCTTCGGACCGCTTGGTCCGCGCAGATACGAAAAAGAAATGGGTCCTCCCAAAAGAAAATTTTCAAGTCAGAAAAGAATTTCTTCTTTTGATGACCGGAAAACTCTTTTGGAAGGACCCGCCCTACTAAGAAATTTACAAAGTCTGCGAACCAAAGCGAAGATGACGAAGATTTATTAATGGCAAGAAGGCGTTCCTCGGGGAATCTGTCATTTATTTCAGATTCGACGAGCGCTTCCGCACCCGGATTTTCTAAACGGGAGAGGTGGTCCGCCGCTAGATTTTCCGCTCCCCGCTTATCTCGGATCTCCAAATCAAACTCTTGTAGGAGGAGAATCCATTTAAGAAGGCGGGGCTTCGCATCATTTTTAGCTAATAAATATTTAAGCGTGGAGTGATCGGTAAAAACGATAACTTTAGATAGCGTTATATACGAGCGAAACTTATCAAAAGCGAAAACGACGGCTAAGAGTTCCTTTTCCGTTGTCGTGTAATTTACTTGTGCGGAAGTGAGCATCTTGCTAGCGTAATAAATAGGATGAAAATGTTTTTCTACGCGTTGGCCAAGAACGGCACCTAAGGCAATATCACTAGCGTCGCACATTATTTCGAACGGAAGGGACCAATTAGGGGCCACTAAAATTGGTGAAGTGATATGTTTTTGTTTTATTAAATTAAAGGCGGACTCGCATTCGCTACTAAAGATGAAACGTGATTCCTTTTCCAAGAGGTGAGTAAGCGGCTTTGTTATTTTTGAAAAGTCTTGAATGAAGCGTCGATAAAAGCCTGCATGGCCTAAGAAACTCTTAATAGATTTTACGTTTGTTGGATGCGGAAGTTTTTCTATAATTTCTATCTTGGCCTTATCCACCTCTATCCCCTTAGACGAAATCATATGGCCGAGGACCAAACCTCCTCGAACCATAAAGTTGCATTTTTCCCAATTTAAAACAAGACTTGTGTCCTCGCACCGTTGAAGGACACGATCTAAATTGTGAAGGCAATCGGGAAAAGAGCGTCCGAAAACAGAAAAGTCATCCATAAAGACTTCCATAATGTCTTCTACTAGCTCGCCAAAGATCACTAGCATACATCTTTAGAATGTAGCCGGCGCATTGCAGAGTCCAAATGGCATTCTTCGATATGCGAAGGTGCCAAACGGGTAAGTAAAAGTTGTTTTCTCTTGATCATCTGGGGAAATGGGGATTTGGAAAAACCCTGATAAACCATCAAGAAAACAATAATACGGATGACCGGATAAACGCTCTAAAATCTGGTCTAGAAATTGCAGAGGGAAATGGTACTTGCGGGTGGCGTCATTAAGTTTTCTATAATCGATGGACACTTGCCAACCCGTAACAGTACGAGTTGGGACAAGCTCGTTATGTTCATTCGCCACTACTGTAAGACCGCCTTTCTTGGGCACGACATGCACGGGACTAACCCATGCACTGTCCAAAATAGGGTAGATAATCCCCGCATCTAATAACTTAATAATTTCGGCTTTAACGGCGTCTTTCATGTTTGGGTTAAGACGACGTTGCGGCTGAATCGTTTTGCGGCAATTATCATTAAGAAAAATCTTATGGGTGCAAAAGGAGGGGCTAATCCCCTTTAAGTCAGAGATTTACCACGCAATTGCGTGGCAAAGTTTAAATAAAACTTCCAATAAATCAGAAGTCTCCGAATCACTCAACTCCGAAGAAATAATAACGGGAAGTGTATCGTCTTTTCCCAAAAATGCGTATTTGAGTGATGCGGGTAAGGGTTTGAGGTCTAGGATGTGCGGTTCTTCCAGGGAGGTTTTAATGCCTATGTCTTTCTTACCAATTGGTTCGAAAGGCAAGTCTAAAGAAGTATCCTCATCGCATTTAAAATTTTCGAGAGCATAAATATCGTCGTTTAAAAATACAGACTCGAAAACGGGAGAAGAACGATCTCCAAAAAAAGGATCTAAAGAGTAGCAGAAATCGTCGCTCGATGACAAATTGTCAATCGAGGGATTAATTGAGAAAGTAACTTGGTCATCGCCTACTCGGAGGAGAATAATACCATTACTAACATCTATTAGTGCGCGGGAGGTGGCGAGAAAAGGGCGACCGAGTATTATTGGTACCTCGGCGTCCTCCTCGATATCTAAGATGACGAAGTCTATTGGGAAGGTAAACTTGTCGACTCGGACAAGGACGTCCTCCACTACACCGATAGGGAACCTAACCGAGCGATCCGCTAATTGGATGCGCATATTCGTAGGACTAGGAGTACCCAAACCTAAACGCGAAAAGAGCGAGAATGGCATCAGATTAATGCTAGCCCCTAAATCAGCTAAGGCGTACTTTACTAATATATCGCCAAAAAGGCACGGGATGGAAAACCGTCCCGGGTCGTTTTGTTTTGTGGGCAATTTATTAGTAAGGGCCGCCGAGCAGACAGCGTTGAGAGATACATGCGAAATATCCTCTAATTTACGTTTATTAGAAAGTAGTTCTTTTAAAAATTTCGCATATTTGGGCATTTGCGAGATAGCCTCGCAAAAAGGAACATTAATGTGAATCTGTTTTAATAATAAAATAAATTTTGCATATTGCACGTCCTGACGCTCGTTTTATAACATATGCGGATATGGAAGAGGCTTGTTTAAAATAATTTTTTCTTTTATAATTGGTAAAGGCGGTGTAAGCGAAGAAAGGGGAAGAGGGGTTGGAGGTGAAATATGTACCTGAGGGTCGGTCCGTTTTGGATCAACCACCTCCTTTCCGCTACGGAGGGTTATAGCATTGGCGTTCTCCCGCGGATTGGGCTCCGTGTTTCCCGGCAGTGCCCCGAGCGCGTGCTCGTACATCATCCTCGCCAGCTATCCAACCTGTTGTTCGAGAGTTTTTAGCGATCCGGTGATGTTCCGGATATTTGACTCGTTGGACGCAATATACTTCGAAAAATTTTCCTCCATCGGGGAGGGTTCCGGAAGAGGAGGAGGAGGAAGAAATCCGGGCGCATAAGAAATAGGGGGACGCTGAGCATTATTCGGGTTGCTCCACGAGAAGTTGGGGTGATTCCTCCAACCCGGATTATAGTTATTACTATAAGGGTTGTTGTTGGGGTTGAAGGGAGGACGACTCGAATTTCCCATGAAGTCCACGAACTCTTCAGCCACGCAGACGTTAGGGGGAATAAAACAAGGCAGAGTGGAGGAGGCAGCAGACATCTCCGCCACTTGCTTTGTTAACCTTTCAACTTGAAGGATCAAGAGAGCAGTGGCATCCACTTCAAAAAGACCAGCCGCCGGCTTTGGGCGTCCCCGCGGGACGTTCCATTGATAGGCATTCATATCCATCTCTTCGAGTAAAGCCTGGGCGGCCTCGGGGGTTTTGTTGTTTAGAGTACCCCCGGCAGCCGCGTCAATCATTTGACGCGTCTGAAAATTCAGCCCATTATAAAAAATTTGAACTTGCAACCACGTTGGCAGCGCGTGGTGTGGGAAACGGCGGAGGAATTCCTTAAACCGTTCCCAAGTCTCGTATAGAGACTCAGGATCGTTTTGCACAAATGAAGAAATGTCCGCCCGCAACTTTGCAGTTTTTGCGGGCGGAAAGTACTTCGTTAGGAACCGTTCCGTCAACTCAGCCCACGTGGTGATACATCCTCGCGGAAGGGCATTCAACCACGCCTTGGCTTTGGACTTAAAGGGAAAAAGGAAATAAGCGCAAACGAATGGCGTCATCAGTGACGCCATTAATCTTGAAGGTGTCGCATATCTCCAAGAAATTGGACAAGTGGACATTCGGGTCCTCATCCGGCATTCCATCGAACTGCACGGCGTTTTGGACCATTTGAATGACACTTGAATTTATTTCGAAATTATTATTCGTCACCGCAGGGCGAACAATACTCGACCCAGAATCATCCAGGTTAGGCCGGGCGTAAGAAGACATAATACGCTCGGCCGCCAGGGGAAGGTTAGGCTCGGTCATAAGTACAACAGTAGGTTCTCCGATAGATTCCTCGGGATCTAAAGAAGGATTTCGGCGTTGAGATCGAATACGCGCAAGAGAGCGTTCGATCTCAGGGTCGAAGTCAAAATCTTCAGACTCGGAGGGTTGTCCACGGGTCATACACCCAAACAAAAATAAAACAAAATAAACTTCTTTTTTTGTTTTAAAATAAAGTTTTTAGTATATATATATTTTTTAGTTTATAGAAAATAAGTAAAAGTAATAGACTCTGGAATTCGAAATAGTAACTCAAAAAGAGAGTCCCCGGCAACGGCGCCAAAAACTTGATGCGCCCGCGAACAGACTCTTACTGTGGTTGGTTCGGTGAGTCGATCGTCGCGGGCGTGCTATAGGAGGCAAGTGCACCTATCACAAGTAATACTCGATATTCGGGGGAATACCGAGGTCGTATTGTTCTCGGGGTCGCGTTGACTATTCTTACTCCCCCGGGAGGACTATTATTTTACTGAAAGTAAGGCGGATTTTTTTAATTAACTAAAGACGGAAAAGCAAAGGAGCGAAAAAAAACGATTTAGAAAATATTCGATGAAGGGTTAACGCTCGGCATCGAATCGGATTAAGACTAAAACAATTTTTAATAATTATAGGACTTAGTTTTCAAATTAATAATAAGGCAACTTGGCCGTGGAGGTTCCACAAATGTGAGCTCACCTAGCTATAGGGATATCGCTCACCTAAACGTTAAGACTATTTGACCGAACGTTAGTCCGACGAAGGATTCCTCTTAACGCCCGCTTTACGCTAAGAACCCCGCTATTGGGTGGGGAACCCAATCCGGTAGAATTACGCTTGTCCTCTCTCGAGGGTATGCACGCAACTCTATTTACCCAGGGGTGATCGGTCCATATGCACGGCCTCTCGGCTAGCTAGCATATGGACTACGGAAATAGGGCCCACACATCGATATGTGGTCCTACGCGTCGTAAACCCGAGGTAAACCTTAAGTCCTTAAATTAAAATGAAAATAAAGAGCTTCAATTATTAGAAATCATTTTAAATGTCCCAATGCTCTTCGATGCCGAGGCTAATAGCGATTAGCCACACATCGGTATAGGGACGACTTTATAATTTAGTGAGGCGCGAGTTCGAAATTAAACGCTAAACGATTATAAGAAGGGGACACAAGAAAAATAACAAACATTTCGAAAACTGAAAAGTTAGCTAAAACAAGAACTCACGCACACTCCAAATTATAAATTAAACAGGAACTAAGTTACACATGAAAGAAATTTGCATAATTGAAATTTGCGAGTCCCACTCAAACGAGTGGGGGCGGTAAATAACAGCTGAAAATTGCAAGTCCTACTCAAACGAGTAGGACTGAAATGAAAGCGAGTCCTACTCAAATGAGTAGGAGAAAATAAATGCGATTACAGGGCTTTCTCAAATATTTACAGGGAGATAAAGATCCGTCCATTTAACTCAAGTGAGTAGGCGGAAAAATAAAGAAAGAAAATTACAAGTCCTACTCAAACGAGTAGGCGGGAAATAAAGCCCGGCCATATAACTCAAGTGAGTAGGCGGAAAAATAAATAAAGAAAATAACAAGTCCTACTCAAACGAGTAGGACTGAAAATGAAAACAATGCGCCATTTAACTCTTAACGAGTAGGCGAAAATAAATGCACACAAACACACACACTCCATATGAATTTCAAGAAAGCAATAAAGCTAACACCTACACTCACACACTCTACAAAATTTGAATCAAAGCATTAAAAGAAAGCATTAAAATTTAACACCTACACTCACAAACTCTACAAAATTTGAATCAAAGCATCAAAACATTTATTCTCATACACTCACACACACAAATTAAAAGCAAAATGAAAGTTACCTAAAAATTAAAACTTTTACTTTTTCATGCTTAGGTTTTGCCAAAAACAAATAAAAAGAAGAAATTACAATTTTAGAAGACAAAAGTTTTTCAAAACATATTAAAAACCAAAGTTTTTGGAAAATTAAAATTTCAACATTTGCATTCCTAGGATTTCATAAAAGTGCTAAAAAAGTTGAAATGAAAAGAGAAAGAACAAAAAGGGGTTTCATCCTAAAATAAAGCTAAGTAAAAAAAATCAAGAATACTTTAGTAACTCTTTTACACATTCATAAGAGTGAAGATGTTGAAAACATTAAAAGAAGACATGAAGAAAAAGAGAAAAAGCTAATTCATCATTTCATAAATTTCTAACAAAACCTATCATGAGATAAATTAAAAGCATGTAAAGTAAATAAATTACACTCATACACACACACACACATTTCATAAATGAAGAACAAAGATGAAACCAAGGATAAAAAGGAGAAGGAAAGTGGGCACAAGTGTTCATTGCAAAGCCAAATATGAAGAGAAAATCTAACATTTTTATTGATTAAAAGAAACTATTACAAGCTTTTACAAAGACAATGCTAAAGCAAAGACAAAATTGAAAGAAAAGGGGGAAAGAAATCTCCTTATATAGCAAGGAAATCACGGATGCAGCCCACAAAAAGACACTAAAATGGCCCAAAAATCTGAACCCTTGGACCTTACAGAAATGGGCAATTTATAGGCAAAAAATTCTAAGTACACGCCCTCCGTCACGGGCGTGTAGGGGGGGGGGGGCGTGTCAGTACTATTCATGAAGGCGGCCGGCGATTGGACAGGAAAGTTGACTTCGGGCTGAGTTCGCGACAGTCACTCCCCAGGTCACTAGCGTGACTCTGGGCGTGTCGGGGAGGTAGAACCGGGCGCGGGTTGCGTCAAAAGTCTTTGGCAGCATCTTATCGGACCAGCTGGAAAGGTCACGCCCTAGGTCACGGGCGTGACTCTGGGCGTGTCAGTTGGTGTCGACACTCGACGAATGTCGAGCGGAAAGTGTCGAGTCGAAATCGTCGAGCTGAGATTGAGTCACGCCCTAGGTCACGGGCGTGACGCTGGGCATGACTGTTGGTGTCGACACTCGACGATCGTCGAGCGGAAAGTGTCGAGAGGAGAGGACACGGGCGTGGGTCATGCCCCGTGTCGGGTGACATGGGCGTGACACTAGGCATGTCGAGCTTTTTACTTCAGAAATCATCCGATTTAACGGGAAATGCAATGTCACGGCCCGGTCACGGGTGTGACCAAATTATCACGGGCGTGTACTGCCCAATTTTGGCAGATTTTGAAATTTTTCTGCAAAATTAAAGAAAACAAGTTAGTAGTAAATTTACAAGAAGAGGAGTATTTTATTGAACAAAAATAAGTAAAAATGACGAAAATAAATGAAAACGACTAAATTAAAGTGCACAAAAATACGTATATTTACAATTCATCAGCCGTGTCTGGCAAAAAATAGCCTTCTGTGGCAAAGTCATGGCCGTCCATTTCTTCAGCTTGGATCGAATGGCTGAGGTTCCTCCCTGCTTCCTTAAGGCCGAGACCTGAGAAGGAAATCTCATTTTTGCCTTGGCCTTCATCTTTCTAAAAGTTAGAGAGAGAAAGAGAGGAAGAAGGAGGAGGAGGAAGAGGAGTTGGCCACCGGTGGAGCTGCGGAGTTCCAGTTAGAGATTTGAGGCTAGCATTGTGAAGGCAAAGTCATTGCGGTACTTTCGAGGCGACTAGGAATCCATGGCTCCGAAGCGATCTTCAAGGGTAATGAATTTTCTCCCTAGCCATATGAATGCTTCATTTTTGGCATGTGCATCTGATTCCCCCACCAGAGGGTGGCTTGTTATGGGTGTCTCTTGGGTTGATTCATGGAATCCCCACTCATTTGGCATATAGATCCAGAAATAGAGTATGGAATAGGCATGTTGTGTGAAGCCCATCTGGACAGGTTGGTCTGGATTGGTGATGTTGCATATACGCACCGGAGAAGACTCCGTGATAAACATATAGTTTAGGAGTCGACAGGTTAAACCTGTGAAGGGCAGTAGCAGGAAGTAGTAGAGTGGTAGTCTAGGAAAATACCTGTATAATGCTTGTGCTATTGGGTTGTACCTGTGAAGGGCAGTAGCAGGAAGTACTGGATTGGAAGTCCAGGAAATACCCTTGTAATGCTTGATGATCATGGGTTGTTCCTGTGAAGTGGAGTAGCAGGAAGTACTGGCGTAGTAAGCCAGGAAAATACCCTTGATGTTTGGAATGCTTGATGGGTTGTGCCTGTGAAGGGGAGTAGCAGGAAGTACTGGCTTGGCAGTTTAGTAAAATACCTGTTGGAGTTACCATGGTGATCTAGAAGTGGTCAAACATATAATCTCACTGCCAACGCGATATGAGCCTGCAGGGTCGCACATATGAGATGTGGAGAAGTTGGATGATTGACTGTATTGGTAAAGGTTACCAATCACCGACCTGAATGGGGTTTTGGGCAAAGTGTTGCCTTAAAGGATCGTCGGGTTGGGCAAATGTTGCCTTGAAGGATTGGTAAGAGTCATCGATCGCGGATCGACGAGAGTCGTCGACCGCGGCTCGCCGATCGACGAGAATCGTCGAGAGTCGTCGACAGCGGCTCGACGATCGACGAGAATCGTCGAGTATCATCGACCGCGGGTTGACGGTCGACGAGTATGGTCCACCCCGCGTTCGGCGAGAATCATCGAGTATTGTACTCTGATTCTCGCCGATCCTAGGTGATACTCGCTGACTGATTCTCTCCGATTCTGCTTGCTGATTCTCGCCGATTCTCGATGATTCTCGCCGACTGATACTCGCCGATTCTGGAACCCTATTTTTATAGGTGGTCTGCGGATAGCTATATTCCTAAGTCTATTTATGCCTCTGGTATAAATAGACACTTAGGGTTTTCAGGTATTATCTCTGGCAGCTGATCGAACCGAATCCCGCGACGGAAGCGTTCCGCCTTTCCGTTCATTCCGCCGATCCAGAATCCCGCCGCCGATGGAAGTGTTCCGCCGCCGTCATGCTCGCTCCGTCGACTTCCTTCTCTACGGCGATCATCGCTGGTGTTGCAATCCCTGGCGCGGACCTAGCAGTCCGTGGGAAAGCAAGGTACAGTCTTTCTCCTTCCCGATTTTCGTGCGACGCAAAGTTCGGTGTTCTCCCGCTCATGTGGATTTCTGCAGAGACGTGGACATTATTTCACGTAAAACTCGCCACCAGCAGGAATACAAAACTTGGAGCATCTCCGTTGAGTTGTGACTCAACGCCACTGAGGTAATTTTTGCATAGTTATGTGTTAACTTCTTGATTCAACTACCATGGCCCGATCCCATCTCTTTTGGGTTTTCTTGATGTTTTATTCTTCCGCTGCATGCACAAGTGTTGTGCCATCCTCATAGGGAAACCCAGCAGTGGTATCAGAGCCAAGTTTCGGCCATGATTGTTGTATTGGAAGTTTTGTTATTCCAGTGCGTGTAAACCTAGGGATTTAGAAGTGTTCTAAATGTCTAGATTTAGTCTTGGTACCCCGCCAAGAACGTCTGGGATTGCGTGGGAATTTCTAATTGTTAGAAATTGTAGTCTCCTTAGCAGTAACCATCCCTCGATTTTGTTTTGGATTTTGAATCCAACATAGAGAGATGAGCTTGTCTACTGCTTTAAGTTGAGTTGTCTTTGCCTTTGTCCAGTGCATGTAAATCTAAGGATTTGGAAGTTTCCGGATGTTCAGATTTAGCCCTTCCTTCTATCAAATGTTGATGGTGTCAGGTTGTGCACATAAGGGATGCATGTGGTTTTTGATTTTTTGTATTTCCTTGGATGTGCACATTGATCAAATGTTGATCATGGTTAACTGTTAACCTATAATTAAAATCCCTTCATCAAATATTAAATGTTCGGATGCCTTCCGATGGATGACACTCTTCCTGCCTCGATCGATGAAGTGTGGCTTGCCAAAGCAAGGTGCATTAATCTATCTTGGTAAGGGTGCGAGCGGATAATTGTGATATCCCACTGTCGACATCGGGTCTAGCTTAACTAGGTGACCTCAAAGGTTGAGTGCCTAGAGGCATAGGGTTGGCATGCAACATATGATGGATGCGAGTAAGGAGTTATTGAAAGATATGGTACCTAAACACCTAGAGGGGGGGGGGTGAATAGGTGACCTAATCCCTTTCTAACTTTACTGGCAGCAAACAGTTTATTATCACAGATTTTTAACTTTTGCACAGCAATCACAAAGTATTCACAGCATACACAGCACAATCACAGCACAACACAGTGGTTTATAGTGGTTCCCCAAGATATGGGTACATCCACTTTCCCCCTTCGCCTATCTAGCAGTGTACTAGATTCGGTCAAACTCCTCCACTATCTCAGAACCCAAATTGGTTCCTACACCTCAGGCCCAAAGCCTTACAACTCAGCTTTATCCCAAAGCCTACACTCAGCCAATCAAGGCCTACACTCAGCCAACCAAGGCCTACACTCAGCCAACAAGGCCTACACTCAGAGATCTCTATCTCCTACACTCAGGCTAACAAGCCCTACCCTCAGCCTTTATAAATACAGGCTTAAAAATCACTCAGATCCAAAGGATCCTACAAGTTAAAATGTATTACAAATAATAACTCTACAACTCAGAAATAAAAGAGGGGAGTTGAGAGTTTCTTGATGAGTTCTTGGAAGAACTCAGCTGGATTCACTCTGACTTAGCTTTCTTCAAAGCTTCTTGAGTAGAACTAAATAAGACTGAATCCTCCTACAGTAGTTCCTTGACCTCTGCTACTTAAGATCCAGAATTGAATCTGAATCCTTCTTCTCAGCCTAGTTCCAGAGACTAATTTCTTAGAAGGAGCCCTCTCTCTCCAACTTCTTAGATCTGCACTTGGACTGCAAGATATTCATGTGTTGATACTCTTGGTACCACTTCAATAATTTGTTTTTCAACAAACTAAACTTTTGAACAATAATCTGATCCACTTGATCTTCAACCCCACTTTCTGTAAACTGTAGGTGCCTATTTATAGGCCTTCTTCATGGTAACCGGCTGATCCGGTTCATAACTATCTTCTGACATCTCTGACAGGTGCTGTAGACCGGCTGGAATGGCAGCTGTCAAGTCATCCAGTCATTTCTTGAAAATCTCTAACTGTCTGTAAGTGTCGAGACTTTCTGTCTTTAAGTGTCGACACTTATAGTCCAAGTGTCGACACATGTTGTGTAAGTGTCGACACAAGTCTACAAGGTGTCGACACATTTCCTTGTATGTCTCGACACAAATTCTTCTGCATGTGTCGACACTAAAATTGAGTGTCGACACAAGTACTTCATCTTCTTTCTTTAGTTGTATTCTTCTAAGTGTCAACACATCACCTTTGTGTCGACACAACTTCTTGTGTTGTATCTGTTAAGTGTCGACACTGCTTCTTGGTGTCGACACATAGTCTTCTATGTTGATTCTTGCTGAGTGTCGACACAGCTCCTTGTGTCGACACTTGATTCTTCTGTTGAGACTTCAGCTGAGTGTCGACACATTCCTTTAGTGTCGACACTTGTACTTAGAATATTTTGGAAATAGTTCTGTTCTTTGCTAAGTGTCGACACAACTCCTTGTGTCGACACTTTCTTCAAGTGTTGACTCTTCAGCTGTGTGTCGACACATTGTTCTGGGTGTCGACACATACTTCAAATGTTGACTCTTCTGTTGAGTGTCGACACATTGTGCTGGGTGTCGACACTTACTTCAAGTGCTGACTCTTCTGCTTAGTGTTGACACATTGTGTTGAGTGTCGACACATGTACTTAGTCTCTACAGACTTTTGCTGAGTGTCGACACAGCTCCAAGTGTCGACACTTTCTGGTGTAGACACAGCTTCACTGGGTGTCGACACAGCTCCTTGTGTCGACACATTCTGTCTGCACTTTTCTTCACTGAGTGTCGACACAGCTCCAAGTGTCGACACTTTCTGTGTGGTGTCGACTCTGCATCCCAGGTGTCGACACAATGACTCCAAGTGTCGACACTGCTTGTCTGGGTGTCGACACAAGTCTTCTTAAGTGTCGACACTTTCCCTCTGGGTGTCGACACATGGACTTAGAAACTTTTTGCTTCAGTCCAGTGATTTCTTAACCTGCACAAGTAAACTCAACATACATCAAATACATTATGATGTATATCATTGAGTTGGGTGAGGCTTCTTCAAATCAGGTACATTTGACCAATGTACCCAACAATCTCCCCCTATTTGGAGAAGTCATAACCCTTAGTCAATGATATACACCATTCATAATTAAAAATTACAAAATGATGTAAAGCAGGTTATAATCAGCAGGGTAAACATAACATGTATTAAACCACACATGTATACACATTCATCAGCACAGAACAAATAAGAAATAGATACATTCACAGAACAAACATGAAATATATGAATCATATATTGTTCTAATATTTGTCTTATACATTTTCAGAAGTTTACTAAATGTGTTACATCCAAAAGATTACAACATAAACTACATAAACTTCAAGAAATTTCTTAATCTATTTCTGGTCTGGTTCTTTGATAACTATGCCTTTGCCAGGTTGGACTTGAGCTTTGACAGTGGCTTCAGCAGTTTCAGCAAAAACAGGCTTCTTGCCTTTTAGATCTTTCTGTTTGAGTGCTTCTGCCTTGATCTTCTGCCTCTCAAAGTAGTGATATGGCTTGGGGAAGTACTTGCTAGGCTCCACTGCAGTAGGAGGTAGCTTTCCCATCTTAGCCTTCCTTCTGAATTGAACAATGGCCTCTTGTCTTATTTCATGTTTTCTCCATTCAGCTTCAGAGAACCATTTGTTCCTGTCATGTGTATTGTCCTTGGCAGCTTTCCAGGCAGTTAATATGATATTCCTAGAGGTAGGGCTCCACTGTTCAAAATCTGGCTTTTGTTCTGCTTGTTTCCTAAACCTCTTCTTTGACAGCCTTGTCTCTTCTTCTTTTTGTAATTCCACTTGCATGGCTTCAGATATAGGTTGAACAACCTTTTCAATATGAACATGGTCCTTGCCCTCAAGTGGGCTATACATTGTGCTCACATCTGCTTGAATCATTTCAAATTCTGGAGGTGGATAAATGACCTGAGCTACCTCTGGTTGCTCACCTCCAAGATAGGCAGTTTGAATCCCTGATTCAGCAACATTATCATCATCACAGAGTGGAGGATAGTCCAGTGTAGCTCTGATGGAATTAGATATCCATTTGGCATGGTCAGAACTAGCTTTGACTAAAACTCTCTCCCCCTTTATGACTTCTCGAGCCATATGGTCTCTGACATCATCCTTTTGAAATCTTATTTGACTGTCCAAATATCTGATTCCCTCTTTAAAGAATGGTTTGAGCTTTTGCAGTTGATCAGATATAGCTTTCTGAGAGGCTTGGATGGCAGTCTTGACAGCAAAAATTTCTTGTTGAAAGGCTTTGTCAAATTCTATCTTAGCAGCAGCAGTAGATGTAGAAGGTTCAGCACCCTTGGTCTTCAACTCAGTGACTATAGCATTATGTGAAGCAGTCAAATTGTCATTCATTCTTATCTGATTTTCCAGGATATACCCTTGCTTCAATGTTATATCATCTACCTGTGCCTTGATCTTCTCTTGGTGTGTTGCCAAATACACCACTGCATTTCCACCCTTGTGGAAGCAGTCTGTCATCTCCTTCTTGTTGAGATTCATCTCAAACCTTATAGATTTTATATCTTGGGCAAGATCAAACTGTAATGATCTATGCCCTGCATCAACATAAGCCTCTATGGCTTTCCTTTGTTCATCCATTTTAATCTGCAGTGCAATCAGTAAAGCACTATAGTCAATAGTTGGAGCTTGTTGAACTATAGGCTGTGGGGCTACAGTTTGCAGAGCCTTCTTGTAACTCTGGTTCCTTCTCTTGAATACATAGAGTTTCTTTTTCCTTGCCCTTGCAGTCTCCTCATCTTTAGAGGCAGAAGTGCTGGCAATATCAACCCTCTCCTTAGGGCTTGGAGGCTTGTCAGCTTGCACATCTTGTGCCTTCTCAGTTTCTTGCCTTATAGGCTCCTCCAGAACTTGCATTTGCTCCCCTTCAGCAGCAGCAGTCTCTCCTTCAGCAGCTTCTTTGTCCATGTCAAAATCAACTTGATCTAGATTGAGAAATAGATCTTCCATGGTGAACTCTTGAGGTGATTGAGCTGGAGACATTATTTGTTCTTCAACTACTGAAGCAGCAGATGTGTCTTTGATAACAACATCTGGTTCTTGACTAGGCAGCTGAGTTTGCTGAGGAACATCAGACAAATCAGCATCTTCTATAAGATATTCTAAAGTTTTAGGTCAGTGAGTACCTCTTAGATGATGATGGTGGCTTGCTCACTGTCCAGTGTAGATGGTTCTTCTACAACTGGAGGCTCCCCCTGGCTTTGATCCCTGTGGATAGGGCTAGCTGGAGGCAGCTCCCCCTGGATCTCAGCAGTCTCTTGAGCAGCAGGGGTCTTCTCTGCAGCCACTTCCTCTTGGTCATCAGGAGTGAAAACAACATGTTCTTCACTCCCTGAACTGCTGGAGGACTCTTGTTCAACTGGAGCAGTTTTTCTCTTTTTCTTAGGAGGAATCTCCTTCTCAGTAATTGTCTTCTCAGGGGTTGGCATGTCCTTTGACAACACCCTGTCCCATCTTGAAAAGATCCTTAGATCCATCTTCCTCATGTGATTTATTTTGCTACCTGCAGCTACACTCATCACCTCTGGTATGGTACCAGCTAGGTAGAGACTAATGATCCTACCCAGATTGGGCTTCTTCAAGCTCTCCTTAATCTTGTCAAATACTATGATTGACCAATCAGTTCTTAGATTAAAGATAATTCTTGTCATTACTCCAAACATATTGGCAGACACTCTGTCATGCCCTCCTGGCTTACTGAGTAAGACTTTTCCTACAATCTCAGACATGAATTTTCCTTGAGTATTCATGCCTTTCCTGTTAAAGACAGAACCTATCTTCATCTTTGGATCAAGACCACACCAGGATAAAGCTTCCCTGGTCTTTGAAGCAGTAACCTCTTCTTCATCTTAAATTTTTGGTAGCTGAAGTACCTTCCTCAGACTCTTAGGTGAAACCTTAATCTTAGTTCCATGAACTCTGGATTTGATTCTGAATCCAGATTCATCTACGGCAGCTCCATTAAGAAATTCAAGTACTTCCTTCTTCCAAATCTTTGTACGTTCAGACAAGAGATATTCTAGTCCAGAATCGGCGACTAGGGTTATCACTGCTTGAATTTCTTGATCTGCATCGTCGAATGCGCCGCGCACAAGCTCATAACCCTCGTTAACGTTCTCCTCAAGCTTAGGAGCCATTAGGGTTTGTAGAATTTGTCTGTAGAAAAGAGAGGTGTCGACACAATAGTTTTGGTCTCGAAACTTTGAAAGCGTGTCGACGAACAAAGACAGAACCCTATTTATACCTGTCTAATTTTGAAGATGAACATGCGGGACAGCTAACTTAAAATGTGTCGACACTGGCAACAAGTGTCGACACTGACTTATAATGTCTCGACACATATGTGTCGACACAAGTTTAGTCAACAGATTTTATGTGTCGACACTTGGGTATGTGTCGACACAACATAACTCGACACATTGTCGAGACTTTACTTAGAAAAATTCTGAGTAAAACTTAAGTGTCGACACCATATTGGATGTGTCGACACCTACTTGACATGTGTCGACACTAACATTCTGAAGTGTCGACACCAACATCCTAGATGTGTCGACACCTTTTTCCTGAAGTGTCGACACCACTATTCTGTGTCGACATAGACTTGTCTATGTGTCGACACCTTTTGACTTAGTCATTTTCAAATCTGTAAACTTACTCTAAGTTTATCATTACTAGTTCAATTTTGAATCTATTGAACTTATCTTCTTCTAGTGGCTTAGTAAACATATCAGCTACTTGTTCATCTGTTTTAACATATTCTAATAAAATATCTTCTCTTTCTACATGCTCCCTAAGAAAATGATATTTAATCTCAATATGTTTTGTCCTACTATGGGATACAGGGTTATTAGCTATTGAAATAGCACTTGTAGAATCACAGAAAAGTGGAGTTCTACTTACCTGAAATCCATAGTCCTCTAGCTGATGTTGAATCAGCAGAAGTTGAGCACAGCAACTTCCTGCAGCCACATACTCTGACTCAGCTGTGGATATAGCCACACTGGTTTGCTTCTTGCTACTACATGAAATTAGTCTCCCACCTAGGAATTGACAGGTTCCAGTAGTGCTCTTTCTATCCTCTTTGCATCCTGCAAAGTCTGCATCTGAATAACCTGTTAGATCAAAATCTCCATTCCTAGGGTACCAGATGCCTAGATAGGGAGTGCCCTTTAGATATCTCAATATTCTTTTGACTGCGGTCAAATGAGACTCTTTAGGGCAGGCTTGATACCTTGCACAAACACATGTAGCATACATGATGTCTGGTCTACTAGCAGTCAAGTATAATAGGGAGCCAACTATCTCTCTATACAAGGTTTCATCTACAGGTTTCCCTGCATCATCCTTGCTAAGAGACATACTTGACCCCATAGGAGTCTTCATGGTACTGGATGAATCCATACCATATTTCCTTATGAGTTCTAGGGTGAACTTTGACTGACAAATGGACAAACCACTCTCAGTCTGTTTAACTTGGAGACCCAAGAAAAACTTCAGCTCTCCCATACTACTCATCTCAAACTGACCTTGCATAAGTTTTGCAAACTTTTTGCAAAGGCTGCTTTTAGTAGACCCAAATATAATGTCATCTATATATATTTGGACTAGTATGACTTTGCCTCTAGATTCCCTAAGGAATAGAGTCTTATCTATTTTCCCCCTTGAGAACTTGTTCTCAATGAGAAAACTAGATAGGGTTTCATACCAAGCCCTAGGGGCTTGCTTTAACCCATATAAAACTTTCCTAAGTCTATAGACATGATTAGGTAGAGTTGGATCAACAAAACCTGAAGGCTGCTCCACATAGACTTCTTCTTTCAAATTACCATTTAGGAATGCTGACTTGACATCCATTTGTTATACCTTGAATCCTTGATAGGTTGCATAGGCCAAGAACATTCTTATAGCTTCCAGTTTGGCTACTGGAGCAAAGGTTTGATCAAAGTCAATACCTTCTTCTTGCCTATATCCTTTAGCAACCAGTCTAGCTTTATTCTTAATGATGACCCCTTGTTCATCCATCTTATTCTTGTAGATCTACTTAACTCCTATTACATTGTGGTCTTTAGGTTTAGGAACAAGTTCCCAAACCTTGCACCTCTTGAACTGATTAAGCTCTTCTTGCATTGCTTCAGTCCATTGTGGATCTTGTATTGCTTCTTCAAACTTTTTAGGTTCAACTTGTGACAGAAAGCTGGAGTAGATTGCTGCATTCATGTTTCTACTCCTGGTTTGTACTCCTTGTCTTGGATCTCCAATAATCAGCTCTACTGGATGATCTCTTAGATGCCTGTTGGCTGGAGGCAATCTTACTTCTGGTTGAACCACTTCAGCATCTGCATCATGCTGTACTCCTTATATTTCTTCAGCAATTGGCACATGTAGTTCTCCCCCTGGACAACAGCTACTATTCTCTATTTGCTGTCTTGCAGCATGCACCTCTTCTATAGTAAGCTTGTCCATTTTCTTTGTCAAACCTGTGGGGCTGCATACATTGCTAGACAACTCATTATTAATAAGTTTAGTCTCATCAAAAACTACATGCACTGATTCTTCTACAACTTATGTAGTCAAGTTGTAGACTCTATAAGCCTTACTATTATTGCTGTACCCAACAAAAATTCCCTCTTGGGACTTGCCAGTAAACTTAGTTAAGTAAGACTTCCCATTGTTAAGTATGAAGCATTTACAACCAAAGATCCTAAAATAGGATAGGTTTGGTTTCCTGCCTTTCACTACTTCATAGGGGGTCTTGTTAAGCCTTTTAGTGATGGTAGCCCTATTTATAACATGGCATGCAGTGTTAACTGCTTCAGCCCAGAAATACTCTGGCAGTGATGTATCACTCAATAGGGTTCTACCAGCATCTATCAAGGTTCTATTCTTCCTCTCAGCAATGCCATTTTGCTGAGGTGTTCTAGGTAAAGAGAATTCTTGAAATATCCCAAAGTCTTCACACAGTTTTGTCATGCTATCAGACTGAAATTCAGTACCATAGTCACTTCTAATTTTGACCACTGTACTATTTAGTTCATTCTGAATTTGCTTGACAAAGCTATAGAAGACACTAGGTGTTTCAGATTTCTGTCTTAAGAAGAACACCCAGGAAAACCTTGAGTAGTCATCTACAACTACAAAGGTATAGACCTTCCTACCTAAGCTGTGAACTGGCATTGGACCAAAAAGATCCATATGCAAGAGGTATAAACACCTCACAACATCTTTGTTCTCTATGCTTCTAAAGGTGGATTTAGTCTGCTAAAGAGTTTGCTAATAATCTTGTAGTTAAGATGGGCAAGCCTCTTGTGCCATTTGACACAATGAGAGACTGTCTCATCAGCTACAAGACAAACTGGAGAACCATTGTTCTCAATCATAATGTCTAGGCAGTAGACATTCCTCTTCCTATATCCTGTCAAAATGATCTCTTGATCACTTGACCTCTTGATATGACAACCATTTTTAGCAAATGAGATGTCATACCCTACATCACTTAATTGACTTATACTTATTAGGTTGTGTTTCAACCCTTTAACATAAGCCACTTGAGTAATGGTAACTAAGTTTGTAGAAATGTTACCAAATCCTTTGATGATTCCTTTTTCAGAACCACCAAAGGTTACTTTTGGACCATCTTTTACTGGAATGTAGTCCTTTAGTAATCTTCTTGTTCCAATCATATGTCTGGAACATCCACTGTCCAAGTACCATGTTGGGGTGTGGCCACTTGGACTTACCTGCAAAACAGATTAATTGACCTTAGAACCCAAAGAATTCTTGGGTCCTTGGTATTTGTTAGTCTGCAATTTGACAAAGCTCCCTGCAGGCTTTCCAACAGGTAGCTTGCTACTCACCTTGGCACTGGCATTGTGCCAACAGTCCACTGCAAAGTGGCCAATTTTGCCACAGCACCAACATTCAAACTTGTTGTACCTTTGCTTAGGTACAGCCTTTGCTGTATTATCTACAGCAGTCTTGTTGAATGCTGGGGCTTTGCCCTTGGACTTAGACTTGGACTGCTCAGTCCTTGCAGGTCTAATAAAGCCCAACCCAGCCTTGCCTTTATGATGAACAAAATCATCAATTAAAGGTAATACTGACTTAGGTTTAGAAAACCTAGCAACTAAGTCCTTCTCCTTCTGAAGATTGATCTCCAGACTCTTAATTTGATCATTCTTAAATGATATAGTACCCATCTGAATCACTGTTATGTGTTTCAGCCTAGCTATCTCATTCAGCTTTTGATCAAATTGCTTCTCAAAATCTGTTGCAGCAGCTTTAAGATCAGCAATTTCCTTTGCCTGACTTTTGGCTAAGGACTTGCTTTTCTTGTAAGCTTGCAATAGCACCTTATATTCATCTATAAGTTGATGAATATCATCCTCAGACTCAGATACACTTTCATCACTTGATGAAGATGAATCTGATTCTGAACTAGAACAAGAAACTGAATTTAAACTTGAACTTTGTACATGACTGGGTCCTGGCTGCTCCAGGATTTTGGCACTGTCTGTCAAAGCCATTAGTCCTTGGCATTGACTGTCTTCTTGTTCATAAATAGACTCCATGATCTGCATGAATTCTTCCTCTTCTTCTCCAGCAAACAGCCTTATGTAGGCTTCAGCCTCAGACTCAGTTTCTGAAGAAGAAATGTCTGATAGAGTCTTCTCCTTCTTGGCAACAAAAGACTTCTCTTTCTTGCCTTTGAAGTGAGCCTTTTTCCTGTCACCAGATTCCTTTCTCTTCTCTGGACAATCTGCAATAACATGGCCCTGTCTATTGCAGCAGTAGCATACTATCTTAGATCCAGTTGCCTTGCTTGACTTTGTCCTCTTCCTGTCTTTCTTTGAAGGCTTTTTCTCCTGATAAAAGACTTCCTTTCCCTTTGAAGAAGAAGGTCTTGACCTCCACTGTTTCTTCTTCAAGAATTTCTAAAAGTGCCTAGTGAAGGCAGCAAAGTCTTCATCACTTTCACTGCTCTCACTCTTTGTGCTAACTGACTCATCAGACTCTGAATCAACTACCTCTGGAGGTGGAGTTGATGACTTATTCCTGCACTTTTTGGGAACTTCTGTCTTGAAAGCAACTGATCTTTCCTTGTGTTCAGTCCTTGTTGATTTCTTCTCCTCTTTCCTCACTGTCAATTGCATCTCATAAGACAATAACTTGCCAAACAGTGTAGGAGGAGGAATTTCCCCCAACTTAGCCAGTTCTCTTATGGCACAGATCTTTGTGTCCCAATCTTTGGTTAGGGACCTTAAGAACTTATCATTTAGTTCATAGTTACTGAACTCTCTTCCATAAGACATGAGTTCATTAACTATTCTGTAGAACTTCTTGTAGCACTCAGTTATGCTATCACCTTTACCTTGTCTAAAGCTCTCATACTCCTGATTTAACATGGCCCTGTCTACTGCTTTAAGTTGAGTTGTCTTTGCCTTTGTCCAGTGCATGTAAATCTAAGGATTTGGAAGTTTCCGGATGTTCAGATTTAGCCCTTCCTTCTATCAAATGTTGATGGTGTCAGGTTGTGCACATAAGGGATGCATGTGGTTTTTGATTTTTTGTATTTCCTTGGATGTGCACATTGATCAAATGTTGATCATGGTTAACTGTTAACCTATAATTAAAATCCCTTCATCAAATATTAAATGTTCGGATGCCTTCCGATGGATGACACTCTTCCTGCCTCGATCGATGAAGTGTGGCTTGCCAAAGCAAGGTGCATTAATCTATCTTGGTAAGGGTGCGAGCGGATAATTGTGATATCCCACTGTCGAACATCGGGTCTAGCTTAACTAGGTGACCTCAAAGGTTGAGTGCCTAGAGGCATAGGGTTGGCATGCAACATATGATGGATGCGAGTAAGGAGTTATTGAAAGATATGGTACCTAAACACCTAGAGGGGGGGGGGGGTGAATAGGTGACCTAATCCTTTTCTAACTTTACTGGCAGCAAACAGTTTATTATCACAGATTTTTAACTTTTGCACAACAATCACAAAGTATTCACAGCATACACAGCACAATCACAGCACAACACAGTGGTTTATAGTGGTTCCCCAAGATATGGGTACATCCACTTTCCCCCTTCGCCTATCTAGCAGTGTACTAGATTCGGCCAAACTCCTCCACTGTCTCAGAACCCAAATTGGTTCCTACACCTCAGGCCCAAAGCCTTACAACTCAGCTTTATCCCAAAGCCTACACTCAGCCAATCAAGGCCTACACTCAGCCAACCAAGGCCTACACTCAGCCAACAAGGCCTACACTCAGAGATCTCTATCTCCTACACTCAGGCTAACAAGCCCTACCCTCAGCCTTTATAAATACAGGCTTACAAATCACTCAGATCCAAAGGATCCTACAAGTTAAAATGTATTACAAATAATAACTCTACAACTAAGAAATAAAAGAGGGGAGTTGAGAGTTTCTTGATGAGTTCTTGGAAGAACTCAGCTGGATTCACTCTGACTAGCTTTCTTCAAAGCTTCTTGAGTAGAACTGAATAAGACTGAATCCTCCTGCAGTAGTTCCTTGACCTCTGCTACTTAAGATCCAGAATTGAATCTGAATCCTTCTTCTCAGCCTAGTTCCAGAGACTGATTTCTTGGAAGGAGCCCTCTCTCTCCAACTTCTTAGATCTGCACTTGGACTGCAAGATCTTCATGTGTTGATACTCTTGGTACCACTTCAATAATTTGTTTTTCAACAAACTAAACTTTTGAACAATAATCTGATCCACTTGATCTTGAACCCCACTTTCTGTAAACTGTAGGTGCCTATTTATAGGCCTTTTTCATGGTAACCGGCTGATCCGGTTCATAACTGTCTTCTGACATCTCTGACAGGTGCTGTAGACCGGCTGGAACGGCAGCTGTCAAGTCATCCAGTCATTTCTTGAAAATCTCTAACTGTCTGTAAGTGTCGAGACTTTCTGTCTTTAAGTGTCGACACTTATAGTCCAAGTGTCGACACATGTTGTGTAAGTGTCGACACAAGTCTACAAGGTGTCGACACATTTCCTTGTATGTCTCGACACAGATTCTTTTGCATGTGTCGACACTAAAATTGAGTGTCGACACAAGTACTTCATCTTCTTTCTTTAGCTGTATTCTTCTAAGTGTCGACACATCACCTTTGTGTCGACATAACTTCTTGTGTTGTATCTGTTAAGTGTCGACACTGCTTCTTGGTGTCGACACATAGTCTTCTATGTTGATTCTTGCTGAGTGTCGACACAGCTCCTTGTGTCGACACTTGATTCTTCTGTTGAGACTTCAGCTGAGTGTCGACACATTCCTTTAGTGTCGACACTTGTACTTAGAATATTTTGGAAATAATTCTGTTCTTTGCTAAGTGTCGACACAGCTCCTTGTGTCGACACTTTCTTCAAGTGTTGAGTCTTCAGCTGTGTGTCGACACATTGTTCTGGGTGTCGACACATACTTCAAATGCTGACTCTTCTGTTGAGTGTCGACACATTATGCTGGGTGTCGACACTTACTTCAAGTGCTGACTCTTCTGCTTAGTGTTGACACATTGTGTTGAGTGTCGACACATGTACTTAGTCTCTGCAGACTTTTGCTGAGTGTCGACACAGCGCCAAATGTCGACACTTTCTGGTGTAGACACAGCTTCACTGGGTGTCGACACAGCTCCTTGTGTCGACACATTCTGTCTGCACTTTTCTTCACTAAGTGTCGACACAGCTCCAAGTGTCGACACTTTCTGTCTGGTGTCGACTCTGCATCCCAGGTGTCGACACAATGACTCCAAGTGTCGACACTGCTTGTCTGGGTGTCGACACAAGTCTTCTTAAGTATCGACACTTTCCCTCTGGGTGTCGACACATGGACTTAGAAACGTTTTGCTTCAGTCCAGTGATTTCTTAGCCTGCACAAGTAAACTCAACATACATCAAATACATTATGATGTATATCATTGAGTTGGGTGAGGCTTCTTCAAATCAGGTACATTTGACCAATGTACCCAACAGTTATTCACCAACCATACAAGAATTGTATGAGGATGCAATTGGCAAGCGTTGCCTACCTAAATAACCGCATCGTGAGAGGAAAGCCAAAGCTGACTCATTGTGTTGGTGAAATACGGATCTTGTCCACTAAGAGAGTAGCTCGCATGAACTCTCCGAATTGTTAGTGAGGGCTATCATTTCAAATAAAATAGTGGGAGTGTTTTAATTGAAGTCCAAATTAAAATAAATTGTATTTGAAATTTTGGTACTGATTTTATTCTGCATAAATTCTTATAGAATTCCATGGCAAGTGTTTCACACTCCACTTTGTCTCTGAGAGCCATCCTTGAGAAGGATAAGCTCAGTGGGACAAATTACATGGACTGGTATAGGAACCTGAGAATTGTTCTCAGGCAAGAGCGAAAGCTCTATGTCATGGAAGAAGAAGCCCCCGAGGTGCCGACCGGGAACTCTTCCCGTGCTGAGAAGGATACTTATAAGAAGTATACTGACGATGCTTTAGATGTCGAATGCCTTATGCTTGCCACTATGAACTCTAAGCTTCAGAAGCAACATGAGAGCATGGGGTGCAAGGAGATTGACGAGCATCTCAAGAAAATGTTTCAAGGGCAGGCTCGTCAAGAGAGGTTCGACGTCACAAAAGCGTTGTTTCAGTGCAAGATGGGAGTTCGAGACTCAGTAGGGACTCACGTACTCAAGATGATTGGGTATATAGAGAACCTTGAAAGGCTGGGTTTTCCTCTTGGTCAAGAGTTGGCCACAGATCTGATCCTGCAATCGTTGTCAGACAGTTATGAGCAGTTCGTCTTGAACTACAACATGAATGAAATAGACAAGACAATGCCCGAACTCCTAGGCATGTTGAGAACTGCTGAAATCAATATGAAGAAGGCCAAGCCTGCCAGCCCCATACTGATGGTGCATAAGGGCAAGGCCAAGGCCAAGGGCTCTAAGAAGACGAAGGTGGGACCTAAGTCATATCTTGAGCCCAAGTCTTCTGCACTGATGAAAAAGAAAAGCACGGTGAAGGAAGGGAAATGCCACCACTATGGCAAGGCTGGTCATTGGAGGAGGAACTGACCTTCGTACATTGAAGGTCTGCAGAAAAAGAAGGGAGGTATGACTTCCGCTTCAAATATTCACGTTATAGAGATAAACCTTTCTGCTCCTTCATCTTGGGTATTGGATACCGGATGTGGTTCTCACATTTGTACAAATGTGCAGGAACTGGGAAGGAGAAGATTGCTGAGTAAAGGGGAGGTGGACCTCCGCGTCGGCAATGGAGCAAGAGTTGCTGCTATAGCCGTAGGGGTTTACCGTCTTTCTTTGCCCAGTGGGCTTGTAATAGAACTAGATAATTGTTATTTTGTTCCGGCCATAACTAGAAACATTATATCTATTTCATGTTTGGACATGATTGGATTTTCTTTTATAATTAAGAACAACTGTTGTTCTATATTTAAGAATGATGTTTGTTATGCTATAGCCCAATTGTTTAATGGTCTTTATGTTTTGAACTTGGACCATCTGATCTGTAATGTAGAAAATAGTAAAGACTAAGAACTAATGACTCGAACCCTACATTTCTCTGGCATTATCGTTTGGGCCATATCAACGAGAAGCGCATATCCAAGCTCCATAGAGATGGACTTTTGGACTCATTTGATTATGAATCATTTGAGCGATGCGAATCTTGTTTGTTAGGTAAGATGACTAAAGCTCCTTTCACTGGTTATACTGAGAGGGCTGAGGATCTCTTGGGTGTTGTACATAGTGATGTATGCGGACCCATGAGTTCCATGGCTAGAGGTGGGTATTTAAACTTTGTTACATTTACTGATGATTTCAGTAGATACGGATATGTGTATCTTATGAAGTGCAAATCCGAGACCTTTGAAAAGTTCAAAGAGTTCAAGAATGAAGTAGAAAACCAGTTGGGTAAAAGGGTTAAAGCACTCCGATCTGATCGAGGTGGCGAATACCTGAGTCATGAGTTCCGTGATCATCTGAAAGAGTGTGGTATTGTATCACAGCTCACTCCACCTAGAACACCACAACATAATGGTGTGTCTGAGAGGAGAAATCGTACACTGTTAGACATGGTACGTTCGACGATGAGTCATGCAGACTTGCCTGTTTCCTTTTGGGGTTTTGTTTTAGAGACTGCTGCAATGACATTGAATCGCGCTCCGACGAAAACGGTTCTGAAGACACCATATGAGATATGGACTGGGAAGCGTCCTAGTATGTCGTTCACTAAAATTTGGGGCTGTGAGGCATACGTGAGACGTCAAATGCCTGACAAGCTGGAACCCAAATCAGATAAATGTTATCTGGTGGGATATCCTAAGGAAACGAAAGGGTATTACTTTTACCTACCGTCTGAGGGCAAAGTGTTTGTCGCAAGGACTGGTGTCTTCTTGGAGAAAGAGTTCTTATCAAGAAAGACTGAAAAGGTAGAGCTTGAAGAAATTCAAGAACCACATGTAGTGAATGAACCGGAATTGGATTCTGAGACAGGACTACAAGATGTTGTAGCTAGAGAACCTGTTCAAGGAACACAAGTCCTACGTAGATCTGGTAGACTGAGGTTTGAGCCTGAGAGATATGGATTTCTCGTGTCTTAAATAGGTAATGTGTTTCTTATGGATCATGATGATGAGCCAGCAACCTACCAAGAGGCTATGAATGGACCGGACTCTGACAAATGGCTTGAGGCTATGAAATCCGAAATGGACTCCATATATGCAAACCAAGTTTGGACCTTGGTGGAACCACCTGAAGGGGTACGACCCATAGGGTGCAAGTGGGTCTTCAAGAAGAAGACCGACATGGATGGGAATGTACAGACATTCAAAGGGCGACTGGTGGCTAAGGGTTTCAAGCAAATTCATGATATTGACTATGATGAGACCTTTTCCCATGTTGCCATGGTAAAGTCCATAAGGATATTGCTTGCTGTTGCTGCGTATTATGACTACGAGATCTGGCAGATGGATGTCAAAACGGCTTTCCTTAATGGAAACCTCCTTGAGGAAGTGTATATGATATAACCCGAGGGTTTTGTATCCCCAGATGAAGCCACTAAAATTTGCAAGCTGAATAAGTCCATCTATGGACTGAAACAGGCCTCTCGAAGTTGGAATCTTCATTTTGATGAGAAAATCAAAGAGTTTTGTTTCATCAAGAATGAAGATGAGCCTTGTGTTTACAAGCGAATCAGTGGGAGCATTGTTGTCTTCCTGATATTGTTTGTAGATGACATACTGTTGATTGGGAATGACATTCCTACCTTGAAAGTTGTTAAGAACAACCTAGGGAACTGCTTTTTAATGAAGGATTTGGGTGAAGCGACTTATATACTCGGTATTAAGATCTATAGAGATAGATCGAAGAAGTTGCTGGGTTTGACCCAGAGTACGTACATCGAAAAGGTGTTGAAGCGGTTCAACATGCTTGAGTCCAAGAAAGGATTTTTGCCCATGTCTCATGGTGTGAATCTCTCTAAGGACCAGTGTCCAAAGTCTTGTGAAGATAAGGACCGCATGAAGTTGATTTCATATGCTTTGGCAATTGGATCAATCATGTACGCGATGTTATGTACTCGACCCGATGTCTCCTTTGCTTTGAGCATGACTAGCAAGTATCAGTCAGACCCCGGTGAGTGTCACTGGATTGCAGTCAAGAATGTCCTGAAGTACTTGAGAAGGACTAAGGACGTGTTCTTGGTGTATGGTGGAGAGGAAGAGCTCGTTGTAAGTGGTTACACGGATGCTAGCTTCCAAACTGATAGAGACGACTCCAAGTCTCAGTCAGGTTTTGTGTTTTGCCTGAATGGAGGAGCTGTGAGCTGGAAGAGTTCCAAGCAAGAGACAGTTGCTGATTCTATAATAGAGGCCGAATATATCGCCGCAGCTAATGCGGCGAAGGAGGCTGTATGGATTAGGAAATTCATCGGCGAGCTTGATGTAGTTCCTAGCATTGTTGGTCCCGTAGTTCTCTACTGTGATAACAATGGTGCAATTGCACAATCTAAGGAACCTAGATCCCATCAGCGCTCCAAGCATATACTTCGGCGGTTTCATCTTATTCGTGAGATTGTCGAACGAGGAGATGTGAACATTTGCAGAGTGCCGACTGAGGAGAATATTGCGGATCCACTGACAAAGCCTCTCGCGCAGAGAAAGCATGATGGTCATACTAGATCGATGGGTATACGATACCTAAATGATCAACTCTAGTGAGAATTTTGTGGATTGTATGTAAACATGTATTTTGTTGGCTATTTGTTCATATGATGAACAATGTACCTAGTTTTTCTTTTACAATTAATGGCAAGTTCTTTTATTATGAGCTTTTCTATATGATAGTTAAATGTTAACATAATAGATACCCTTAGAATGTTCGCTTCCATGGGACATCAAGTACGTGACTTGAATATGAGAGCCTATGAATTATTTGAAGCTTCATTCTTAAAGGTCCCTGGTCGAGTATCATCATAGAAGCTAAGGGTGATGATGATACATGAAGGCTAGCACGTGCGTTGACTGATGACCGGTTCTCACAGGTCATGATATTGTGATATCAAGTCATCATGTGGGTACTTGTTAGTGAACAAGTTGTACTGGACAGACCCAACCTGAGGCTACTCTATGGATTGTCATCCAATCGTGTCACGAGTAGGTCTCAATTGACAATGGTGTTGTGGTCCTTTGACCTGAAGTCACAGCATTCATCAAGTGAGGAAGAGCATGCTTTGATGCCATCTAAAGTCTTCCTTGAGAAAGGTTGATGATAAGGATGGTTGTTGGGCATGTTACGAATCATTTGGGTGTTTGTGTGTGAGCAGATATGAGATTTGTCCTCCTGTATGGTAGGAGTTGCATCCATGGGCCCCTTGATGGAACTGGACTGAGAAATGCATGGTCATGCTTGGTTGAGTCCATATGTGATATTGGACTCACCATTCTCTGGAAGTCCGTCCTGAATCAAGAAACTTGGATTGAGCTATTACGAGGGTGACACAGTCCATGCCTCTAGTTCTTTCCGGATGTAAGGGACAAAGGGACAAAGACAATGCTGATACATTGTTCATAAAGGCTTATGAGTTATAAACTCTTATTGCTTGGGGAGCAATGATGCATTGCTAGATGCCGCTCATTGTTTGTGAGGTTTTTGGTTTGATACTTTCAAGATCAAGTGGGAGTCTGTTGGAGTTACCATGGTGATCCAGAAGTGGTCAAACATGTAATCTCACTGCCAACGCGATATGAGCCTGCAGGGTCGCACATAAGAGATGTGGAGAAGTTGGATGATTGACTGTGTTGGTAAAGTTTACCAATCACCGACCTGAATGGGGTTTTGGGCAAAGTGTTGCCTTAAAGTATCGTCGGGTTGGGAAAATGTTGCCTTGAAGGATTGGTAAGAGTCATCGAACGCGGATCGACGAGAGTCGTCGACCGCGGATCGACGAGAGTCGTCGACCGCGGCTCGACGATCGACGAGAATCGTCGAGAGTCGTCGACAGCGGCTCGACGATCGACGAGAATCGTCGAGTATCATCGACCGCAGGTCGGCGGTAGATGAGTATGGTCCACCCCGCGTTCGGCGAGAATCGTCGAGTATTGTACTCTGATTCTCGCCGATCCTAGGTGATACTCGCCGACTGATTCTCGCCGATTCTGCTTGCCGATTCTCGCCGATTCTCGATGATTCTCGCCGACTGATACTCGCCGATTCTGGAACCCTATTTTTCTAGGTGGTCTGCGGATAGCGATATTCCTAAGTCTATTTATGCCTCTGGTATAAATAGACACTTAGGGTTTTCGGGTATTATCTCTGGCAGCTGATCGAACCGAATCCCGCGACGGAAGCGTTCCGCCTTTCGGTTCGTTCCGCCGATCCCGAATCCCGCCGCCGACGGAATTGTTCCGCCGCCACCGTGCTCGCTCCGTCGACTTCCTTCTCTCCGGCGATCGTCGCTGGTGTTGCAATCCCTGGCGCGGACCTAGCAGTCCGTGGGAAAGCAAGGTGCGGTCTTTCTCCTTCCCGATTTTCGTGCGATGCAAAGTTCGGTGTTCTCCCGCTCGTGTGGATTTCTGCAGAGACGTGGACATTATTCCACGTAGAACTCGCCACCAGCAGGAATACAAAACTTGGAGCATCTCCGTTGAGTTGTGACTCAATGCCACCAAGGTAATTTTTGCATAGTTATGTGTTAACTTCTTGATTCAACTACCATGGCCCGATCCCATCTCTTTTGGGTTTTCTTGATATTTTATTCTTCCGCTGCGTGCACAAGTGTTGTGCCATCCTCATAGAGAAACCCAACAATACCCTCAAGTGAATGATATGATGCACAGTTAAGCCTAGGGATGGAAATTGAGTTCTGTCGCTAACGCAAGGCGTGGCTCCTAGGTAACCCATGAATGTGAAGCTAGTTCTGTGAGAATGGGCTGGTTATGTGTGAGCTGATGGGCTGACCTAAAGGAAACAGGTAAGGTGAAACCGACCCATATCTTTTATGTAGCCGCGAGTACGCCGTACTCCGTGATGGCAAGGCGACTTGAGCAGGGGGGGTAGATGATCCGACCTGCGTTATGTCAATCCGACATGAGACCTGAAAGTGCTATCCTTTGGAGCGCATAGCAAAAGTCTTAGGCCTACACCATGACACAATGGGGGGCTACGGGCCAATCCCAGGTCATTAAGACTGAAATCTCCGGCTGCACGCCATGGAGTAAATCAGAGAGAGAGAGAGTCCTTCTGCTCACTTATTGCAGGAATTTCTACCATTCAATGCGTCGCTCCGTGTTCGCCGTCTCCAGTGCTCACTACTGGTTTCATCTATGGAGCTCTTCTCATTTCTATGAATCTAGATCATGAAACCCTTGCAATTCTCTAGCATCGTCTCAGGTTCGATCTTCGTGGAGATAAGGTTCTGATCTCCAGCACCAGTCCTTGTTAGAGCAGCGTCACGTCCTCTCTGCATCGTTTTCTCGTTATGGTTTCCGGTTTTTTTGCCGGAGAGGAATGCACAGATCACGGAGCCGGGAGAGGTCTCGCAGGACCTCCAATCAAAGGTCCACCGCCGGCTGTCATCTGCTCTCATACGAGCCCATGGATGCTGAAGGTATGTGTCGGCTTACTCCTCGCTTCTTCATTTTTTGGTAGTGTTGACCATTCCAGGGTTTCAGGATGATGGAGTGGTGGGATTTTGTTGATTTTCCCTTCTTTGAATTTGAGCTCCGTGAATGGAATTATTGATGAAATTTCGTTAAGCTTTCACAGTCAGTGTTCTTGGTGTTTGTCATTTATTACCATAATTTTTCCACACTTTTACTGAATCTTTTTGACTCCTTCATGTTTTGCTCCTTTAATGCTGACAAAATTTTGGGTAGATACAATTGATTAACTCCTATGATGAAATTGTCAAACATATTTCAGTTCTTCACTTTGCTAGTCCCGATTAAGGTCTAGTTAATATGGTCTTAACCACTTTGCTGGTGAAAATAAGTCCCTCCAAACGGAGCCTTTATCTTTTATTCTAAGAAAGATTCAGCTAATGCAAAAGATTCAAGTGACTGTGTTGATATTTTCACGCGGAAGTGTAATCACAAGATAACACTTATTTTGCATAATTATATCGCAATAAAACTATAATATTCAAATATAAGATCAAAAAGTACATTGTAGAAGATCTCGGACTACAAAAATGTGCAAGAGAGTAATGTGAACTTTATTACAATCCATAAAATGGATGCACAAAGTTCATGCCAAAATAAACCTTTGTTGCTATCAGACGACCCACCACCACCGGAGAAAGAACCTCTATAGAAATTTGGTCTTGGTGTGCTTACTCAACTCGTCGCCTTGTCGTGTGTGTAGTCCACCCGAGTCTACTTGCACAGAGGTTTAGTTAGGATTGTCAGATGGATAATGCGAGTAGGGAAGGAATACCACTGCCCCGGGAAAGGGGTAGGGTCGTTATAATTTTGTCAGCTGAATGCTAACCATTGCCTTGTTTGCCACCATTGGGTGGGCTGTCGATATGCATGTGCTAGAGAACCAAGCAGGACGCATAAAGGCTGAAGTCCCTACTGCTGTTGCTGCTGCTGCCGCTAGCCCTTGAAGGCTATAGTTTAAATTGCTATGTGTGTTTATATGTGGCCGACCTGCGCGCCAATGTTTGAGGCCACTATTGTGCAAAGCCTTGTAAGGCCTTAAGGCCAACTGACATTGTATTTGGAAATTCTTGTTTTATATAACTATGGAGCTTTTATATGGTGGACATTCATGTGTGTGAGTTCAGCTTCGTGTTATAGGCTTCCGCAAGAATACAATGAGTTAGGATGCCCAACTCTGGTATCACTCTATTACTTCCCCGCCTATTTTATGGTGTATGCTGTAGGGCCCCGGCCGGACATTCTAGTATATACCTGTGAATGGATGGAGTCGTTACACGTCTGATGAATAATTTTCTACACCTGAAGCAGAGACAGTTCCCGGTGAGCGAATATGAGGTTGAGTTTAGTAAGTTTAGCAAATTTGCTCCTGATATGGCAGCTTCGGAGGCAGGTAGAGTGAAGTGCTTTCTCGGAGAACTAAGAAGCGATGTCCAACAGTTGGCATGCACTTATAGAGTTGAAAGTTATGTTGAGGCAGTGGAAGCCGCTTTGGAGGTTGAGGCGATTGAAAATGCCAAGATTCGAGGTGCTGCGGCGAGAAAAGAGAAGAGAAAGGGTGATGAGGATGGAAGCTCTAGGTCATCTGTCCCTTCTTCGAAGAAGAAAAGTAGAGATATATATAGCTTTTGTGGTCGATCTGGCCACCATTACGAAAGGTGTTTCAAAATGATTGCCACTCTGAAGCAGTAGCAGGTGCTCGCCATCCAAGGTGCACCCAAGGGAGATCTAGTGTGCACGTTCTGTACAAGGAAGGGCATGACGTGAGTCGTTGCTGGTCGAATGATAAGACTTCCTTCCAGTGTGGGAAAAAGGGGCACCTAAAGTCTTCATGCCCATAGGCTCAGTCCCAACTACAGCCTACCCTGATTCGGGCTCTACCGCTGCCACCAAACCAGGATAGAGGGAAAAGAAAGCTGAATGTGGTGACCAGGGTGGAAGCTCAGACCTCTACCCAAGTGATAACAGGTTAGCTTTCCGACTAGCTTTTAATCTGCATTGTTTACCCTAGTTTTCATTCGTTTAGTTATTTATGCTATGGTTTTAGGGGAGTTTAAGGTGAAGAATATGTGGGCGCGCGTTCTTTTCAATTCGAGTGCCACTCATTCCTTTGTGGGGCAGAGTTTCGTAGATATACATTGTTTGAACGTGGATCTAATAAGAGACTCTTCAACGTCAAGCTTCCCTCCAGAAATTCGGTGATATCAAATCAAGGGATTCAGAGGTGCCATATTTGTTTAGGTGATTTCCTAGCCTTTGTGGATTTGATGGTTTTGGATCTGGCGGACTTTGATGTGATTTTGGGCATGCACTGGTTGTCCAAGTATGATGCGGTCATCCAGTGCAAGGAAAAGTGACTGGACTTCAAGATGGACAATGTCCAACCTATGAGTGTCTATGGTTTTCAGACAAGGTTTCCTCTATTATCTCTGTGGTACGTGTCTATCGTGCTATAGAGTCTGGTTGTGAGGCGTATTTGGTTTCTATTTCTGCTTTGGAAATAGCTTTTGTTACACCACATCTTGAGGATATCTCGGCGGTGCGAGAGTTTCCAGATGTTTTTCCTGATAGTCTTCCAGGACTTCCTCCTATGAGAGAGGTAAAGTTTATGATAGACCTCGAGCCAGGTACTCGTCCTATTATCCAGGCACCGTACTATATGGCTCCGTGTGAGATGGGTGAGTTGCGTACTCAGCGCGACGAGTTGCTGCAGTGTAGATTTATTCGACCGAATTCTTCTCCGTGGGGTGCTCCTGTATTATTTGTAAAGAAAAAGGATGGATCGATGAGGATTTGCATCGATTATAGATAGTTTAATAAGGTGACCATTAAAAATAGATATCCCTTGCTGAGGATTGATGATTTGTTCGATCAGTTGCATGGTAGCTCGGTATTTTCAAAGATCGATCTTCATTCAAGTTAACACCAGTTAAGAATTCCTGAGGTAGATATTCCACGGACATCTTTCCGTTCGCGGTATGGACATTTTGAGTTTTTTGTGAAGTCCATTAGTTTGACAAATACACCCTCTGCTTTCATGGATTTAATGAATAGAGTGTTCAAGGATTTCTTGGACTATTTTGTTATTGTGTTCATAGATGATGTCCTGGTGTATTCCCGTAGTGCTGAGGATCATACTCAACATTTGCGATAGGTTTTGTCGACCCTGAGGGAGCATAAGTTATATGTGAAGTTGAGTAAGTGTGAGTTCTGGCTACCTCAGGTGTCCTTTATGGGTCATGTTGTGAGCAAGGACGGTATTTCCGTAGACCCGACTAAGATTTCTGCTGTGATGGAATGAAAGAGACCTTCTACAACTAAGGAGATTATGAGCTTCTTAGGCCTGGTCGGCTATTATAAAATATTTGTAGAATGGTTTTCAGTGTTGTCTGCTCCTCTAACTAGACTTACCCAGAAAAACACCTCGTTCATTTGGAGCGATAAGGCTGAAGAATCATTCTAAGAGCTGAAAAAGAGATTGTGTACTGCTCTGATTTTAACCTTGCCTACTGAAGGAGTTGAGTACGCTGTGTATGTGGATGCATCACATATTGGACTGGGTTATGTTTTAATGTAAGAAGGAAAGGGGATCGCATATGGATCATGACAATTAAAGATTCATGAGAGAAACTATCCTACACATGATTTAGAGTTTATTGCTGTAATTTATGCGCTGAAGCTTTGGAGACATATATTGTATGACATGCTATGCAAGATCTATACAGACCATAAGAGTTTGAAGTATGTCTTCACTCAAAAGGAGCTAAACCTGCGGCAGCATAGGTAGTTAGAGTATGTGGCTGATTATGAAGTGGAGATTCTCTATAACCCGTGAAAGTCTAACGTAGTAGCCGATGCTTTGATTAGAAAGACCGCCAAAATATTTAATCTGTCGATACAGTCCTTGGTGGGAAAATTCTTGTCGATGGACATTTAAGTTGGGAGTAGTATTTGTAAATATTGAGTGCTAATGACAATACATAAAGGAAATTAACATACATATAACAATTTGAATTTCAAACATTTCATAATAAATTAACTCAACAAATCACAGAATTTCTTTTATAAATTTATCTAAAAAAAAATCTTCATTCTAACAAGATACATATGATTAAATATCATTACAACAACCTTAATGAAACTTAAAGGACAAGATACTAATAGAAGTAGAATTGAAGTTGAATTTAAACTTTGAGCAAATAAAGAATTTGTGTGACAATTTCTTTATTTGTCTCTCTCAAATTTGTGGAGTAATTACTTAAGGTTTGAAACCTTAATTGTCCACAAAGAAGAAGATGATATTGTAGTAATTTTAAACAAATAACTACCTCAGTTTTCTTCTCAATATTTGAAGGGATAAAGACTTAATTCTCATCAGACCTTCTCATCCAACTTGAAGCTTCTTCAAGGTTTTCTTAAACAAGATTTTTCAGTGGTCGAACCTTCTTCTTCTTATGCAAGGGTTTTGGATCTGAGATCCAAGTGCTCAGCTTTCTCCTTTCTTCAATCAAGTCGTGGACTTGATTCTTTATTCTTTTGAGATTTCCCTCAAGAGAACAAAACCGAAAACATTGATCTAGGCAACAATGTTCTTCACGGTTTTCCTTCTTCTTCTTCACGGTTTTCTTTCTCTCTTTCTATTTTTAGAATCCACGGCATGAGCAAACTTCTCATTGATCACAAAAGCATTTATAAGAAGTTAGTTATTCAAAGAAGCCGCACCCTTTCATCAAGGAGTGCTACCATTTCATTTTAATTAAAAAACCGCAACCTTTCAAAAAGGAAACCGCCATTGGAGCAAGGAATTCGGCCCTATTTAAAACCGTTTTTTTATTAAAAAAAATGGCTGGTTTAGTTTCAAAAATAATTGAGATTATTTATCGTAATATATTTAAAAAACTTTAATAAAAAATTCATAAAAGTCCTTGTGAAATATTTCATAAAAGTAAGGTTTGACAAGAGTAAAACTTAAGCATTAAGTTAATAATTATAGTGTTACATGTGATACCCTTTCATGATATGAATTATCTCGCTTATCATGTAATCATTTTCAAAATAATGCTTAGATACTCTACATCATGTTTATCATAGACTTGATCATAGCATTACACACCATCAACATAAAAGGACATATTGCAACTTAAACATTTAAATAAAAACATGAACTATTGTGCTCATACCAACAAACCACAAATTGTCTTTCTAATGTTGTCAAAAGCAATAAAGTCATTCATAAGAAGTAAATATAAAACCACATTAGAAAAAACATAAAGTGCTTTAGGTTAGTAGAAGAATTTCTTTCTACTTGGAGATGTGTACCCTTCACGGTACCATTTGTTTGAAGCAAATTGATTCTCATCATCTTCTTTCCAAGTGTTAACATAACACTTATTCATATTCTTTTTCCTGAAAATAAAGGATATAGTTATTAAAAAAAATTAAAAAACAAGAAGGACAACAATGACAATCCTAGTTAAAATTAACTCAACAAACTCCCCCTTTGGCATTATTGTCAATTTTTAATTTTTTTTAATAATAGTAATAGCAGTCTCCCCCTATTACCATTCTCCCCCTTTGACAACCATGCTAAAGGATAGTAGCCCCCTTCCTGGATGATAAGGTAATAACTGCTATGGATTTGAACCCTAAGCTATTTCGTATGTCAATGAAGTGAATTTTTGACAAGGGTTTAGTAAATATATCGGCTAGTTGTTCCTTTGTAGAAACATAGGTTAGAATGACATCCTTGTTGGTGACATGTTCTTTTTGGAAGAAATATTTTATAGAGATATGTTTTGTTCGATTGTGCATAACAGGATTCTTCGAGATATTAATTGCACTTGTGTTATCACACTTTATCTCTAAAGGTTTATCAATTTGAATCCCAAAGTTTTTAAGTTCTTCTTTCATCCATAAAATTTGTGTGCAACATGTCGTTGCAGCAACAAATTCTGACTCAACTGTCGATAATGTAACTGAATCTTGGTTCTTTGAGTGCCATGCCACAAGATGGTTTCCTATAAAGAAGGCTCCTCCACTTGTACTTTTACGTTCATCGATACAACCGGCCCAGTCAGCGTCTGTATAAGCCGTAAGAGTGTCATTTGTTTTATTTGAATAGAATAACCCAAAATCAATAGTGCCTTTCAAATACCTTAAGATTCGTTTTCCAGCACTCCAGTGACTCTCTTTAGGATTATTTTGAAATCTAGATATTAAACATACTGAGTGCATTATATCTGGTCGAGTTGATGTTAAGTATAAGAGACTTCCTATCAAGGATCTATATTATTTTTGGTCAATTTCTTGTCCATCCATATCTTTTGATAACTTCTCATTTGTACTCATGGGAGTACTAATGGGTTTACAATCTTTCATTCCAAATTTGTCAAGTATTTCTAATAGATATTTACTTTGACTTAGAAAGATTCCCTCTTTCTTTTGATGTATTTGTAAACCTAGAAAATATGATAGTTCACCTATCATTGACATTTCAAAAGTATTTTTCATTTCTTTCACAAAGTCATTGCATGAAGCTAAGTCTCTTGAACCCAATAATATATCATCAACATATACGAGAACAAATATTAGATTATCTTTAGTGTGTTTGATATATAAGGTATTGTTCAATTGACTTTTTGCAAAGTTAGCTTTGTGTAAAAAAATCATCTAACCATTCATACCAGGCACGAGGAGCTTGCTTTAATCCATACAATGCCTTCTTTAATTTACATACATGTGAGGGATTTGTGCGATCAAAAAATCCTTCAGGTTGCTCCATGTAAACCTCTTCTTCTAGGTAGCCATTTAAGAACGCCGATTTTACGTCCATTTGAAAAATTTTAAAGTTTAAGTTTATGGACATTGAAAGAAACATTCTTATTGACTCCATTCTTGCGACAGGAGCAAAAGTTTCCTCAAAGTCTATACCTTCTATTTGGGAATATCCTTTACATACTAGTCTAGCTTTATTTCGAATGACGTCACCTTCTTCATTTAGCTTATTTCTAAACACCCATTTTGAACCAATAATATTTTTATTTTTAGGTCTTTCTACAAGTTCCCAAGTGTTATTTTTTAGAATTTGATGAATTTCTTCAGTCATAGCATGTAGCCAAGATTCATTAGCAAGAGCATCTTTTACAGTTTTTGGTTCATCTACGGCTATCATGGAATATAGTATTCTTGGTGAATTTCTTCTTGTAGTGACACCTTGACTTGGGTTTCCAATAATTTGACTTTCAGGATGATGTGTGTGGTATGTTTTGATTTTTCTTGGAATTATTTCTGTGTTTTCATCCACATTTGAGTTTATGGATGCATCACTAGATGAATCAGAATTATGTAGTTCAGGTGTAATTTTAATTTGTTCATTTTCTATTAGGTCATCATCTTTTTCAGAATCTACTTTTACTTGTCTCAAATTAGATTCTTCAAATTTAACATCCGAGCTTTCAACAATTTTTTGACTTTCTTTTAAGAGACATCTATACCCTTTACTGGCCAAAGAGTATCCAATAAATATAGCTTCATCACTTCTGTTATCTAACTTTCCTAGATTAGCTTCTTTCTTCTTAACCCAACATTTGCTTCCAAATACCTTTAGATATTTAACTGAAGGTTTTTTATTATACCACAATTCATATGATGTTTTTTGAGAATCATGTTTTAATAAGCACCTGTTCATTATATGAACAGCTGTTTGAACTGCAAAGGTCCAGAAGGTATCACTTAGCTTACTTTCATTAAGAATAGTCCTAATCATTTCTTGAATAGTTCTATTTTTCCGTTCTGCAACACCATTTTCTTGTGGTGTTCTAGCTTCAGTTAATTGTTTATTAATTCCATTATCAATACAGAAGTCTTTGAATTCTTTTGATATAAATTCCATACCTCTATCTGTTCTTATACTTTTTATGCTCTTTCCTGATTGTTTTTCTACATGAAGTTTATAATCATAAAAGCTTTTGAATGCCTCATCTTTGCTCCATAAAAGAGTGACACATGTTAACCTTGTGTAGTCATCTATCATTGTCATGAAATATCTCTCACCATTATACCCCTCAGTCCTAAAAGGACCACATAGATCCATGTGAATAAGATCTAGTAGTTTAGAGGTATTAATTTCTTTGCTAGGATGTTTAACTCTAACCATTTTTCCTTTCATACAAGAATCACAGATAGGATTTACTGGTTTTTTAATATTAGGAATGTCACGTACAGCTTGATATTGATATAATTTTACTAAATTGTCAAAACTAATATGGCACATTCTCTTATGCCATAACCAGTTATTTTCTTCTTGAGTTATCATGCATTTTGGAATGATGGAATCACTCATGATGTATAGATTTTCTTTGTTTCTTTTTCCTAAAGCCACTACATTGCCACTTTTGTCATAAACTTTTACACCTTCTTTATTGAATGTTACTTCATAATCTTGATCACAAATTTGACTTACACTTAGCAAATTATGTTTTAATCCTTCTACAAATAAGACATTTTTAATTTACCATTAACAAGTGAGACATCACCTTTTCCTTTAATTTCTGCTCCTTGATCATTTCCAAATTTAACTGTGCCTCCTCGATAGTTTTCTAGATTTTTAATTTTTTTTTAATTCTCCTGTCATATGATTAGTGCAACCACTGTCAATTATCCATTTATTGGATCTACTTTCTTTTAATGCTTTTAGGGCAGATTGAACAACATAACAATGATAGATTCCATTATTTATTTCAAAGACATTTGAGGAGTTTAACTTATTGCAGGTTCTTATAGTGTGACCATATTTTTTGCAGTAAGAACAACTATCAACAGTGCTAAAAGATGATAAAGATGAATAATTATAAAAATTGCAGTTAATAGATTCATGACCATAATAATTGCAGATATAACAAATTTTGTTTGAGAGTGGTTGAGAAGTATACCTTTTTCGCATGATATTTTCAGCACCTTTGAGTTGGAAATTCATTTGATTTCCACCCTTCTCTGTTCCTTCTGATGATTCTCCTGTATGATAGCCTAATCCACTCTTATCATGTGTAGATCTTTATATGGATATGAGACTATTCAGCTTGTTTGTGGAGTCTTCAAACTTGAGCAACCTTTGAAGATCATCCTTGAGTTGTTGAACCTGCAGTGTTAGTTCTTGAATTTGCTTTCTATCAATATCCCTGTCTCTCATTAATTGATTTATGTTATTCACTAAATCAGTAGCTTCAAAAAGCTCATCACTGTCAGTTAATTCATTATTGGTTACTGAATTTAATTTCATTTCATGAAGGTTTTCAGATATGTTTTTCATTTTCTCTTCCATTTGGTCTCCTGCATCAACAAAGGAACAAGTATCAAATAAGTATGAAACTTTATAATGTTTATTTTTAATTTCGGTTTTTAACAAGAGAATTTCTTCTTTTAAATCAATAATCATATTCATTGATCTCTCTACATGATTTTCAATGCGATTTAAGGTGATGCTTTGACTCCATGTTTGAGTATTTTCTAGAGACAATTCAAGTGATTCAATTAACTCTTCTTGTTCTCTTACCCTTTTTAGTGAAGCTATTAGTTCTTTTTCTAAATCACTTTTATCTTCTAAATCATCATCAGAAGATTCAATAAAACTAGTCTTTGCCATGAATGTAAAAGAGTGTTTTTTCTTGTCATTATTAGCTTCATTTTCATCCTCACTACTATCAATTTCCTCATTAACAAAATTTGATTTATTTTGATTGTAGAACTTCATTTTTCCATTGCTATATCTATCATTTTTACTTTCAGTGTTTCCTTTGTTTTTGTTTTTGTTGTGATAGCAATCCACTGAATAGTGACCTGATTTTCCACAAGTGTAACAATTTCCTATTAACTTGGGTTTATCAAACTTATTATATCTAGAGTTGTTTTTCTTTCCAAAGTTTGAATGTTCAACTTTATGTTTGTTCTTAGCAAGCTCAGTTTTGAAAGCAAGTTGTTTTTCATATTCTTTATTAATGTCCATTGTTCTCATTTCATAGGCCACTAATGATCCAAGTATCTCATCAAAGGATAACTTGTTTAAGTCCTTAGCCTCTTCAATTGCCGAGACCTTGGAATTAAATTTTTTTGGTAATGATCTTAATATTTTCTTTATAATTGTTGCATCATTTAGAATTTCACCTAAACCGCGAATAGAATTTACGATTTCATTTGTTCTTTGCATGAAATTTTTTATTCTTTCATCATTTTCCATTTTTATTGATTCAAATCTACTCCTATAAATTTGTAATTTTGCCTCTTTTATTTTGCTATCTCCTTCATATAAATTTTGAAGTTTTAGCCATATACTATGAGCAGTAGAACAGTTCATAACTTTAACTAATTCTGAATCAGTTAAGCCAGACATTAAAGCTTGCATTGCTTTATTATTTTTATCTATCCTTCTTATTTCATTTTGATCTTCAAGGATATTTATTCTAGCAGTTTGCACGTATTCATTTTCTATAAAATTCCAGACATCAATTCCTAATGATTTAATATAAATTTCCATTCTTTTCTTCCAATAATTATAATCTTTTCCATTGAACAATGGAGCTCTATTCATGGCACCTCCTTCATTAGTCAATTTTTTTAAAGAAACTTATGACCCTAATCGGTAAAGATTATAATATGATGCCTCTGATACCAATTGTAAATATTGAGTGCTAACGACAATACATAAAGGAAATTAACATACATATAACAATTTGAATTTCAAACATTTCATAATAAATTAACTCAACAAATCACAGAATTTCTTTTATAAATTTATCTAAATAAAAATCTTCATTCTAACAAGATACATATGATTAAATATCATTACAACAACCTTAATGAAACTTAAAGGACAAGATACTAATAGAAGTAAAATTGAAGTTGAATTTAAACTTTGAGCAAATAAAGAATTTGTGTGACAATTTCTTTATTTGTCTCTCTCAAATTTGTGGAGTAATTACTTAAGGTTTGAAACCTTAATTGTCCACAAAGAAGAAGATGATATTGTAGTAATTTTAAACAAATAACTACCTCAGTTTTCTTCTCAATATTTGAAGGGATAAAGACTTAATTCTCATCAAACCTTCTCATCCAACTTGAAGCTTCTTCACGGTTTTCTTCAACAAGATTTTTCAGTGGCCGAACCTTCTTCTTCTTATGCAAGGGTTTTGGATCTGAGATCCAAGTGCTCAGCTTTCTCCTTTCTTCAATCAAGTCGTGGACTTGATTCTTTATTCTTTTGAGATTTCCCTCAAGAGAACAAAACCGAAAACATTGATCTAGGAAACAATGTTCTTCACGGTTTTCCTTCTTCTCCTTCACGGTTTTCTTTCTCTCTTTCTATTTTTAGAATCCACGGCATGAGCAAACTTCTCATTGATCACAAAAGCATTTATAAGTAGTTAGTTATTCAAAGAAGCCGCACCCTTTCATCAAGGAGTGCTACCATTTCATTATAATTAAAAAACCGCAACCTTTCAAAAAGGAAACCGCCATTGGAGCAAGGAATTCAGCCCTATTTAAAACCGTTTTTTTATTAAAAAAATGGCTGGTTTAGTTTCAAAAATAATTGAGATTATTTATCGTAATATATTTAAAAAACTTTAATAAAAAATTCATAAAAGTCCTTGTGAAATATTTCATAAAAGTAAGGTTTGACAAGAGTAAAACTTAGGCATTAAGTTAACAATTATAATGTTACATGTGATACCCTTTCATGATATGAATTATCTCGCTTATCATGTAATCATTTTCAAAACAATGCTTAGATACTCTACATCATGTTTATCATATACTTGATCATAGCATTACACACCATCAACATAAAAGGACATATTGCAACTTAAACATTTGAATAAAAACATGAACTATTGTGCTCATACCAACAAACCACACATTGTCTTTCTAATGTTGTCAAAAGCAATAAAGTCATTCATAAGAAGTAAATATAAAACCACATTAAAAAAAACATAAAGTGCTTTAGGTTAGTAGAAGAATTTCTTTCTACTTGGAGATGTGTACCCTTCACGGTACCATTTGTTTGAAGCAAATTGATTCTCATCATCTTCTTTCCAAGTGTTAACATAACACTTGTTCATATTCTTTTTCCTGAAAATAAAAGATATAGTTATTAAAAAAATTAAAAAACAAGAAGGACAACAATGACAATCCTAATTAAAATTAACTCAACAGTATTATGCCTGTTAGTTTAGAAGCAGATGATCCCTCTTGGATTTCCCAAACTAGAGCGCACCAGAAGGATGACCCGGATTTGTTGCATCTCCAGAATAGAACTGAGAAGGGAGAGCTACCTGATTTCTCTTTGGATGATGTTGGATCCCTAGTTGGATATGGGCTAGGCTCACTAAATAAGATGTCTGACCCATAATGTATAGCCAGGGTCATGTGTTTTGAGTCCTAGAGTCTAGGTTAAGTCTTTAGGTTAAACCACTCATGGACCAGCCAACAAAAGACCTTAGATAACTCAAGACTTAGAAAAAAATCAAGTTCATAAAATGAGTTCGACGTTCTTCGAACTCAGCTCAACGATCGTCGATCGCTGATCGACGAACTCAGAGTTAATTCTCTGAGTTGAGCTCAATGATATTTGAGCTCAGGTCGATGAAGTCTGGATTTTAACTTCAACACATTCCTTCCAGAATATTTTCTCTAAACTCAGCCTGACGAAGGCAGAATCTGTGCTCGACGAACTTGGACCACAGAATTGGCAAGTTATTCACAGAATGAGTTAGCTGAGCACAAGTCGATGAACTTGGAACTCAGGTCGACGAACAAATTTTCTCAGGTCGATGAATAGGATCTCCCAACTCAATGAACTTTGATCTCAGGTCGACGAAATATGTTCTATGTTCGACGATTTCTGTTGCAGTTCCAGACTTAGAGTTTTCCTTATTTTCTGTCCATATTCCTTATATTATTTAGCAATAATTTCCTGAGTAATTAATTCATATATTCTCTCAATATAACCGTTACCGACAGCATTGATTATGGTCTTCATCAGGATAATTACTTGCTTAATTAAATGGGACAGTTGGGGAAACTCATCAAAGCAAATATTTTCCAGCCGATTTCCATTCTCCAGGCCATCGACAATTAATGTAGAGAATTCAAAATTCAAAGGAGAATTCAACCAGAGAATATAAAAGAGATTTTCTCTTTTCAGACGATAGAGAGTGATACGGAACCAGAGAACATACAAAAAATCTCTCAGACATTCTCTATGCAGAAAACACTTTTTTTCACCTTGATTTTTCTAAAGAAGAAGAACAACAACAAACACAAAATCAAGAGTCTTCTTCAACTTCAACTCCATGAGCTTTCAAGGACAACAATCACTATCAGTCAGAAGTTCCTAGGTTACTACAAGTCAAGGCTGAAGACCTACTACACCTTGTGCAAGGCTTCAAGTATTTCTGGAGAAGCCTTGACAATAACAATCCACTTGTCTTCTCAGATGTTTGAGGATGAGAAGACACCATCAATCTCTCTCCCCCTCCTATATAAATGGTTTATTAACTCCCTTCAAAAGTTTATTTTGGTTTTTCGGCACCTAATCAAAAGCTCAAAGGTGGCAGTCACCTGATCAAAAAAACTGCTAGTGGATTCCTATCATGGTGGTAGAAGAGTGGATGTACCCAAGTTGGGGAACCGCTATAAATTCTTGTGTTGTTTGGTTGCCCCTTTTCTTGTTGTTCTTGCTGTGGCTGTGATAGTTTAGATTGTTGTGCTGTGGTAGTTTCGTTTACATCATTTTCTTTTTATCTATTACTACTACTGGTATCATTCTTTACTCTGATAATTTTAAAAACAGCTAAAAAGTTTTATTACTCTATTCACCCCCACCTCTAGAGTAAATCAAGTCTAACTCCTATCTTTCAATTGGTATCAGAGCGGGTTCCTTTGGTTGTACAAGCTAACACTTGAACCAAAATATCCTTTGTTAGATCTGATCTTAGTTTTGTTTATTTCACAGCATGGCGCAGAACAATGATTATGCAAGCACTAGACCTCCAGTCTGCAACTTGAATAAATTTACAATATGGATGGCAAGAATTAGGCTGTATATGAATTCTATTGATGATGACATCTATAATTCTATTTTGACAGGTCCTCCTCAACCAACAGCTGCTATATCTACATCTACATCAACATCAAGCACTCATACTGTTCCACCACCTGAGTGGACAGATGCACAGAAAAAGGCAAAGATTGCAGATGCTAAAGCCATGAATGTAACACTTTTATGTCTTGATTGCGAAAACAACAAGCAAGACTATAAGTTATCCACACCTACAAGAGTAACGAAATGGCCTTAAGGCCTTACAATAAAAGTGAGTCCAAACTCAAATAATACATCAGTCATAAAAGTGCATAAGCACTCCTAGTCTACCTCGGCATGCAAGCTGGTCAACATAGGCATCAAACATACAATGTCATAAAAGTAGAGCTATAGCAAAAAGGTAACACTTCATGAGGCTTAGGCCTTTCTGGCCGGCGAGCTAGCTCCTGCTTGCGATCGTTGTTCTGTAAAAATTATTAGTAACGTGAGTCAGCAAAGGCTGACCTCAAATTGTGTAACCAACACATCTCCTCCCGGCCGCCCCTAACGGACCCCAGGGAACCCTCCAACCTGCAAGTCAGCACTTCGTATGCAATATATATATAAATAAACAAGAAAATCAACTAAGGAAACAGGCTTGGATGTCTCCAACATCATACATGTTCTCTACTATTGAGCATATAATAATAGGGCCTATATGCAACATGAATACAAACCCGGGCTTCACCCAAGGCACCCTATAGCGTATGCATCCAGCACAACATCACATCATTTGTGTAGTCATCATTTCCCCATTGTCATAAAGCCACAAACAAAGGGGAACCACAATCCCCAAAGACATACAAGCCACCGCACGGAACTCTTGCCAAGGCCCCACCCGCTCACGGTTGTAGACCCGGGCTTGCCGGCAAACTCTGACTTCTCATGTCAGGATTCCGTCCAACACACTGACCGATTCTAAGAACCCTTGATGGACCCCACCCGCTCATGGCCTCATTGCCCAGGCTTGCCCCATGCTCGACATTCTCGTCAGTCTCACAAAAGGGGACTAGTCTCGCAGGGACACTTTCCACATATGACTTGCACGTCACGGAATAGCCAGCCGACCACGGAGGCACAACCACACCTTGGCACATCACAATCCAAGACAATTCCACCCTAATCCCTCATTCATACTGCAGTATTCCCGTTCACCAAGGAAACCATGTACCAACCATGCGGAGCTAACCTTGTCCACCAAGGAAACCATCTATCTCCAATGAGGAGCTAACCTTGTCCGGTACCAGCCACACGTACTCACGCAAGGTAAAGGGAAGAACACCACAAACATCACACATCACAAACTGCCTCTTGCCGCAATGGATCTCTATGAATCCTTAAACCTCGTATGCAACATCACCGAGTCAGACTAATGGTCGCAACTACGGCTTCACCCACCATGCCTAATACAGTAACAAAGCGGATCTCTAATGAAAAAACATGTCGGAGACGGACTCAATCGAGCCAGAGATTCTTCTTGAACCTTGGCAACCCAAACCCCTCTCATTTGAGAGTTTGGTGCCCAAAAACTAGAAAATAAACGATGCTAAAACATGCGTCCTAAAACCAAGAGGAGAAGTGTCGTTACCTTCCGACTCCTCTTCTTAGCCATGGAAAAATAGCCGGATGAAAACCTTCACAACGATCTAGCCTCCACGGATCTAGACTCGGCTCGCGATTTGGAGCACCGAAGCCTCTCCAACAGCCGGATCACTTCTTCACCTTCTTCCTTGCTCTCCCCTCTCTCTAGAACTTTAGTAAGAGAAAGCTTGGAGAAGAATGAGGATTTCTAACCCTATTTTCGGACTTAACACAGCAAGAGCAATCCTGGACCATCAGATCCCAAAAGAAAGGGAAGTGCGGCCGCGATTCGAACTGAAAATCAAAACACCTCGGCCGAATACGGCTTGTGACACGCTCGTATCCAAGGTCGTGTTCCCCAATCGATGCCGAAACCGTCGCACCCAAGACAAGACACGGGGCATTGACACGCCCGTGTCACATTTGATATGGCCGTGTCCAACCTGAACACGCCTTGGCTCCATGCCGTGTCCAACCCCTTACACGTCCCGACTCACAACCTAAGAAGGACACGGCCTGGGACACGCCCGTGCCTTAGGCCATGTTCGAAGCCTCGACAATCATCAAACTCAGATCGTCAATCGCTGGCCAGATCGTCGAATGAAGTTCCCTGGCAAAATCGTCGAACGCAGCCAAATCGTCGAACAAAGATTACTGGGGAAATCGTCGAACGCAGATCCATGGAAATCGTCGAACGCAAATCGCTGGGGAAATCGTCGAACGTAGATCCATGTAAATCGTCGAATGTGGATTGACACAGCGGGACACGCCCTGTGATACGCCTGTGTCACAGGCCATGTACCCCTACTCGACGATCGCCACTCGACGATCGTCGAACCGAGGGGACACGCCCCCTATCACTCCCGTGTTCCAGGGCGTGACCACCCAAACATTTCGTCAACCGAAAATCGTCGACCACGCGCCTTACTACGCCACTCGAGCGGGACACGCCCATGGACACGCCTGTGTCCTAGACCATGTTCCCTGTCTCGACACTTTGTCGAGCGCAGGACGTCGACTTCCCGGACTCTCGATGACCCTGAGCTTGACACGGCCAGGGACACGCCCGTGTCCTAGGCCGTGTGACCCCCAACTAAGACCCAAACTTGGCCAAAAAATGCTGATAGTCCCTCTTACAAATTTTAGGGCGTTACAACTCTCTCCCCCTTAAAAGAATTTCGTCCCGAAATTACAAAGCGAAAAGGGAACAAAACTTAAATGGTACCAGAACTGAAGAGCTTTGGATACTCTTCCAGCATGGTTTGTTCTCGCTCCCAAGAGAGCTCGTCACGACCGCAGTTGTCCCATCGGGCTTTCACGAGTTTAACCTCTTTATTCCGCAACTGCTGAATCTCCAAATCCTCTATATCAATTGGACGGACTCGCGTCCTCAAGTCTTCCTCTATCGACACCGATGCCGGCTCGATCACCATACTAGCCTCCACCAAGGCTTTCCTCAAGACGAAGACATGGAAGACGTCGTGCAATCCACTCAGCTCCACGGACAACGCCAACCGATAGGCTGCTTCTCCCACCCGTTCAACAACTTCAAAAGGTCCCAAAAATCTTGGACTCAACTTCTTGAGTCGGCGAATCCGCGAGACGCCTTTGAACGGCTTGATCTTCAAATAGACCCAATCACCTACCACAAACTCCAACTTCCTGTGACGAGCATTAAAGTATTTTGCTTGCCAGTCTTGCGCCACCTTCATACGCTCTTGAATGATCCATACCAAATCACAAGCGTCAACTACCACCTCCTTTCCCAAAATTTTGGTGTCTCCCGCCTCTGTCCAAGACATCGGTGTTCGACACCGTCTCCCATACAAAGCTTCGTATGGCGCCATTTTTATACTTGCTTGATAACTGTTATTGTACGCAAACTCCACAATGAAGAGGTGATCCTACCACTTCTTACCGAAGTCAAGAATGCACATTCTCAGCATATCCTCCATAGTACGGTTCGTTCTTTAGGTTTGCCCGTCAGTTTGAGGATGGAACGCCGTACTAAACTTTAGCTTCGTCCCCAAACTCTTCTGAACCAAACTCCAGTCCTTGGACATGAAACGTCCGTCACGATCGCTGACTATACTTCTAGGAATCCCATGCAGTCGCACAATGTTGCGAACATACAACTCCACCAGCTTCTCAACGCTGTCCTCCTTCCGATTTGGGATGAAGTGAGACACTTTGGTTAAGCGATCCACAATCACCCAAATAGCATCATTGCCCTGCTGCAATCTAGGCAAACCATGTACAAAATCCATGAAGATGTCATCAAATTTCAACTCAGGGATTGGAAGAGGCTTCAGGAACCCGCCCGACTTGTGACACTCGGCCTTCACCAAGGAACAAGTTTGGCAATGATTCACATACAAAGCTACATCCCGCTTCAGCCCCGACCACCAAAAGGATTTCATCATATCCAAGTACATCTTTGTACTTCCCGGGTGAATGGAGTACTTTGTGAAGTGAGCCTCGAACATCAACTCCTCACGGAGCTTGCCGAACTACGGTACACAAATCCTTCCGTCCTTCCTCAGAATCCCATCAATCATCTCCCAGGTGCTGCTCTCGCCCTTTTGAGCCTCCACCACATATGGTTGAAACTCCACATCCAAATGGGTCGCTTCCCGAATACGATCGGACAAGTCCTTCTGCATTTCAATCCAGTTCAACTGAGCCACGCTGGACTCGCCTCTCGCCACATATTCCAAACAAAGGGACTCCCATTCTAGCACCAACCGCTCATCATGGGCTTCTATCCAATTCCCTTGCCCAGAGTATTTTCTACTCAAGGCATCTGCCACCACATTGGCTTTGCCTGGCGTGTACTGAATTGTCACCTCAGAGTCTCCAGGGAACTCGACCCACCTGCGTTGCCACATGTTCAAGTCCTTTTGATCCAAGAGATACTTCAGGCTTTTATTATCCATGAAGATCTCCACCTTTACACCATAAACATAGTGTCGACATATTTTCAACGCAAAAATTACCGCCGCCAACTCCAAGTCATGGACGAGGTAATTCCTCTCATGAAGCTTCAGCTGCCTAGACCCAAAAGCTATCACCTTGCCATGTTGCACCAAAACGCAACCCAAACTGCATCCCGATGCGTCACTAAAGATCTGAAATCCCTCGGTCCCTTGCGGTAGACTTATGATTGGAGCTATCATCAGTCTCTCCTTCAGTGCCTCAAATGCTTGACTGCACTCTTGAGTCCACACAAACTTATGATCTTTACGAGTGAGTGAGGTGAGGGGTAGAGCTATCCGCGAAAAATTCTCCACAAATCTCCTATAGTACCCGGCTAGTCCAAGAAAACTTCGGACTTCCGCCACGGTCTTCAAAATGGACAATCTCTGATGGCTTCCACTTTTGTTGGATCCACTGCCACCACATCCCCACTAATCACGTGGCCCAAAAATGCCACCTTCACTAACCAGAACTCGCACTTTGAGAACTTTGCATACAGCTGATTCTCTCTCAATACCTGCAAGACCACTCTCAAGTGGGTCTCATGCTCCATTTTCGATTTGGAGTACACCAAGATGTCGTCAATAAAGACAACTACAAAAGATTCCAAGTATTGTCGGAACACCCGATTCATCAAATCCATGAATACAGATGGTGCATTCGTCAGCCCGAACGGCATCACCGTAAACTCAAAGTGTCCATACCTCGTACCAAATGCAGTCTTGGGTATGTCCTCGTCCCGAATTTGCAACTGATAATATCCTGACTTTAAGTCCAATTTTGAATACACCACCGACCCCACCAACCGGTCGAACAAGTCGTCTATCCGAGAAATCAGATACATTTATTTAGCTCTCGGTAGTCTATGCACAGCCGCATACTACCGTCGTTCTTCTTTACAAACAACACCGGCGCGCTCCACGGCGAAGAACTGGGTCTGATATACACTTGCTCCAACAGTTCCTGCAACTGTACTTTGAGTTCAGCCAACTCCTTTGGTGCCATACTAAACGGAGGACGTGACACTGACCTAGCCACCGACACTAACTCGATCGAGAAGTCGATCTCCCGCTGAGGAGGCGCTCCAGGAAGTTCATCCGGAAACACATCCTTGAACTCTGCCACTATGGGCACTTCCTCAATAGAAAATTGGGAGAGGCGAACCTCCAGAAATGCTACAAGCGCTACACCACCCTGGTTAACCTCCCGCATCAACTGCATGGCCGAAATCAGGGAATAGGCCACTCCACAAAGGCCCTCAAATTTGACTTCCGTCTGCCCTTTGCTCCTTAGGGTCCTACCTTGGATAGGAAATCAATACTGCCGCGCTGCTCTGCAAGCCAATCCATGCCCAAAATCACATCAAACTCAACCAATGGTAAAACTACTGCTACCAATACAAAGTCAACTCCGTCCAGCTCCCAACAAATACGTCCATTTGGCCCCGGTAGTCATGGATGACCCATTGGGCTTGCGCACTTTTAGCTCCACATCCGCCGAAAATGACTCAACTCCTATTCTCCGGATGAAGCACTCCGCAAGAAAGGAGTGCGATGCTCCCGTATTAGACAATACCCTAGCGGGGTATCCGAAAACTAATACGAAGCCTATAATATAGACATCACACATAAAGGTCTAAAAGTATGAAGCACAAAGTTAAACTTAAATTTCCTCATACCTGTCACCACATCGGTTTGGCGGATCGCTTCCTGTTGTCCAAGGTTGTAGGCCCTTGGTTGCACCGGTTGGAACCGAGAAGCACTAGATTTTGCCATCTTTCCTTTCTCTTCGGCGCTGGGCCGGAGCGTACAGTCTGCTCCTGCCTTGCCTCTTGCTCCACTCCTCCTTGAGGACAAACACGAGCGATGTGCCCCACCTTACCGCAGTTGTAGCACGTCGACGGTCCCCTAGAGTGAGAACCTCCAGACGTCCACTTGCTCTTCTCACTGGACTTGAAAGTGTGATACTTTTGCCTCCACCTACTCCCTTCAGACTTTCGCTGGGATTGGGAAGGCTTCCATTCCCATTGCTTGGGCGCAAAGCCCTTACGACGTTGGATTCGCTCTAGATCACTTTCCAAAGTTCTGGCAGCCTCCACTAGCTCATTGAAACCAGCCCTCTTCATGGCAATGAGGGGTTGTCTTAGATTCTCCCTCAGCCCTTGATAAAAGAGGTTATCCCTCTCTACATCATCTGCCATCGTCGTTCCCGCATAACGACCCAAACGGGTGAATTCCTGCACATACTCGTCTACCATCTTATCTCGCTGCATTAAGTGCAGAAACTGCCTCTTTAGGGCCAACCGTGTAGAAATGAGAATGTACCTCTTTAGAAAAGCATCTCCAAATTCTTCCATCGACGGGGTGCGTCCAGGAAATTGGCGGCCGCTATGGCTCACCCACCACAACTTGGCGTCTCCTTCTAACATGAACGCCGCATACTCAGATTTCTTCTCTTCTGGCGTCTCTGCCGTCCTCAAAAGCTCTTGAATTCGAGCCCACAAATCCTCCGCATCAGTTGGCATACCAACTCCCTTGAACGACGGGGGATGGAAGCTCAGAAATTACTTCATCTGCCGGTCCCCATGCCCGACCACCACTCTTTCTGCCAAAGGCTCTACTCGCCTGGCTTCTCCGCCTAGAACGACCGTCGCTGTATACGGGGTAGCAGGAGTTGCTACCTGAGCTAACGCTGCAGCTTGGGCTACCACCATCGCTTCTGCAAGCATGCGGCAGAAGTCGGTCGGGTTTACACCCGTGCCCAAAAGACCCGGAGCAGTGGCACTGCTCGCCGAAAGTTCTTCTCTTGCTCTCGACGTACCCGCCTCGTTGCTTGCACTCTTCAAGAAAACGAGAAACAAGGAATCAGTCTCTAATCTCAAGACTTAAATATAAGGACACTCATGGTCCCCCGTTACTCTTATGTGGATAACTTCTCTACGCACTAACCTTGAATCAAACCTGCCTCTGATACCAAATTGTAACACCTCCCCTGTAATGACCGTATAATATGGGTCCGGCCGGGGCCCCACAACATACAGACGCCACAGCTTCAGTATTATAAGATGATATAGCTACCCAAACTCAAAACTCATAACACAACACAGCAGAAACAACAAGTAAGACTAGAAGTTATCCACACCTACAAGAGTAACAAAATGGCCTTAAGGCCTTACAACAAAAGTGAGTCCAAACTCAAATAATACATAAGTCATAAAAGTGCATAAGCACTCCTAGTCTACCTCGACATGCAATCCGGTCAACATGGGCATCAAACATACAATGTCATAAAAGTAGAGCTAAAGCAAAAAGGTAACACTTCATGAGGCTTAGGGCTTTCTGGCCGGCAAGCTAGCTCCTGCTTGCGATCCTTGCCCTGTAAAAATTATTAGTAACATGGGTCAGCAAAGGCTGACCTCAAACTGTGTAACCAACACATCTCCTCCCGGCCACCCCTAATGGACCCCGGGGAACCCTCCAACCTGCAAGTCAGCACTTCGTATGCAATATATATATAAACAAGAAAAACAACTAAGGAAACAGACTTCGATGTCTCAAACATCATACATGTTCTCTACTGTTGAGCATATAATAATAGGGAATACTATGCAACATGAATGCAAACCCGGCTTCACCCAAGGCACCCTATAGTATATGCATCTAGCACAACATCACATCATTTGGGTACTCATCATTTCCCCATTGGCATAAAGCCGCAAACAAAGGGGAACCACAATCCCCCAACGGCATACAAGCTGCCACATGGAACTCTTGCCAAGGGCCCACCTGTTCACAGTCGTAGACCCGGGCTTGCCGGCAAATTCTGACTTCTCATGTCAGGATTACGTCCAACGCACTGACCGATTCTAAGAACCCTTGCTGGACCCCACCCGCTCATGGCCTCATTGCCCGGGCTTGCCCCATGCTCTGCGTTCTTGTCAGTCTCACAAAAGGGGACTAGTCTCGCCGGGACACTTTCCACACATGAATTGCATGTCACGGGATAGCTAGTCGACCACGGTGACATAGCCACACCCTAGCACATCACAATCCAAAACAATTCCACCCTAATCCCTCATTCATACTGCAGCGTTCCCGTGCACCAAGGAAACCATCTACCACCCATACGGAGCTTACCTTGTCCACTAAGGAAACAATCTACTGCCAATGAGGAGCTAACCTTGTCTGGTACCAGCCACACATACTCACCCAAGATAAAGGGAAGAACAGCACAAACATCACACATCACAAACGGCCTCTTGCCGCAATGGATCCCTACGAATTCTTAAACCTCGTATGCAACATCACCGAGTCGGACTAACGATCGCGACTACGGCTTCACACACCATGCCTAATCCACTAACGAAGCGGATCACTAATGAAACATGCCGGGGATGGACTCAATCGACCCGGAGGTTCTTCTTGAACCTTGGCGACCCAAACCCCTCTCATTTAAGAGTTTGGTGCCCAAAAACTAAAAAATAAAAGATGCTAAAACATGCATCCTAAAACCAAGATGAGAAGTGTCGTTACCTTCCGACTCCTCTTCTTAGCCATGGAAAAATAGTTGGATGAAAACCTTTGCAACGATCTAGCCTCCACGGATCTTTACTCGGCTCGCGATTTGGAGCACCGAAGCATCTCCAGCAGCCGGATCTCTTCTTCACCTTCTTCCTTGCTCTCCCCCTCTCTAGAAATTTAGTAAGAGAAAGCTTGGAGAAGAACGAGGATTTCTAACCCTATTCTCGGACTTAACTCAGCAAGAGCAATCCTGGACCATCAGATCCCAAAAGATAGGGAAGAGCGGCCATGATTCGAACTGAAAATCAAAACACCTGGGCCTAACACGGCTTATGACACGCCCGTGTCCAAGTCCGTGTTCCCCAATCGACGTCGAAACCGTCGCACCCAAAACAAGATACGGGGCCTTGACATGCCCGTGTCACATTTGACACAGTCGTGTCTAGCCTGAACATGCCTGGGATCCATGCCGTGTCAAATCCCTTACACATCCCGACTCATAACCCGAGAAGGATACGATTTGGGATACGCTCGTGTCTCAGGCCGTGTTCGAAGCCTCAACGATCGTCGAACGTAGATCGTCGATTGCTGGCCAGATCGTCGAACAAAGTTTCCTGGCAAAATCGTCGAACGCAGCCAAATCATCGAACAGAGATTGTTGGGGAAATCGTCGAATGCAGATCTATGGAAATAGTCAAACATAGATAGCTGGGGAAATCGTCGAATGCAGATCCATGGAAATCATCGAATGCGGATTGACACAGTAGGACACGCCCTATAATATGCCCGTGTCAAAGGCTGTGTACCCCTACTCGACGATCGCCACTCGACGATCGTCGAAGAGAGGGGACACGCCCCCTGTCATGCCCATGTTCCAGGGCGTGACCACCCAAACATTTCATCAACCAAAAATCGTCGACCACGCACCTTACTACGCCACCCGAGCGGGACACGCCCATGGACACGCCCATGTCCTAGGCCCTGTTCCTTGTCTCGTCACTTTGTCGAGCACAGGACGTCGACTTCACGGACTCTCGACAAGCCTGAGCTTGACACGGCCAGGGACACGCACGTGTCCTAGGCCGTGTGACCCCCAACTAAGACCCAAACTTAGCCAAAAAAATGCTGATCATCCCTCTTAAAAATTTTGGTGCATTACCATGAACATATTGGCACAAACTATGTCAGATGACATATTCTAAAAGGTGGCTGAATGCACATCTGCACAAATCTGGGATTCTCTAAAACATATGGTTGCTAGTTCTGCTGATGAGAGAAAGGACAGGAGATCAACCCTTATCTCTTAGTATGAAAATTTCAAGAAAGATGAAGCTGAATTTGTTAGTGAAATGTACAACAGATTAAGTTCAATAATCAGTAAGCTGAAGACCTTGGACAAAGACATCTCTCTCACTGAGGTGAATGATAAAATCCTCATGTGCTTCCCAAGCTCATGGGATTCCAGGATATGTCCAATTAAGGAGGCCAGAAGCATGAATGAGATTTCTACTAAATCTCTCCTGGGAAAGCTCAAATCTGATGAGCAGTTGATCAAGTCCAGGGAAGCTGCAGAACAAAAGACTCCTCCAACAGGAAGAAGGGAGCAGAATATAGCCTTCAAAGCTGTAGAAGAAACTGAAGCTCCAAAATCAAATGAAGAACTCCCGAGTCTTTTAGCCAAGAGATTCTATAAGATGTCAAGAAAGGACTTCATGAGAAATTCATCCAGGCATGATGACAAACCCAGGTATAATAAAACACCCACTAAGGAAATTGTATGCTTTGGGTGCAGGAAACCAGGACACTTCATTTCTGAATGTCCTAAAAATCAAAAGAAGGAGAAAAGGAGAGAAAAAGACTCCAGGAAACACCACTACAGCAAGCCTTCATCCAGCAAGCAGAAAAGAAAAGAAAAGGGCTTTGTTGCTGAAACCTGGAGTGATACTGAAGAGGAAACTTCATCTTCTAGCTCCAGTGAAGATGAACAGGAAGTAAAGGTAAGGGAAGTTTGCCTCATGGCTATCAATACCTCTTGCAACCCATCAGGTGCTGTGGAACAATCAGAAGAATCAGAACAATGAAGAATCTGAATCAGAGGCTGATTAGGTATTATCATCCTTTGATTACAATTCTGATAGTTTTAAAACTGAATTTAAGTCCATGTGTATAGATTTAATAAATTCTGAAAAATATATTAAAACACTTAGGGAAAAATTATTTGAACATGAAAACCTTGTTTCTGAAAACATTAAATTAAAAGATGAACTAACTTTAGCTCAAGAATAAATAATATCATTAAAATCTGAATTAGCTGAGGCTAGGAAACTTGAAGAATCCCTAAATGGGAGAAGCATCATGTTGATGGACATCACAAGCACAGTCAATGCCAGACTTAATGGCAAGCTGGGCTTAGGTGCTTCATCAAGCCAACCCCCGCTAATTCAGAAAAATATATTGACGACACCTATAAAATTTGTCTCTGAAAAAGGAAAATAAAAGATAGACAAAAATAATAATGTAAAACAAACAGAACCAAAACCTAAGAATAAAAAAGAAAAAAGAAAAAGAAAAATCCTAACTATAACAATATTCAACAGATTTCGTCTAACGCAGATCGATGAAATGTGTAAAGTTCGTCAAACTCCAGTCGACGAACTCCGAATGCAGATTTCTATCATAATAATTCATTGAACTACGATCGACGAAACCAGTATGGTTCGTCGACCAGAGATCGACGATTTTGGGGCCCCAGAAAATGGATATTCTCATTCTTTGAGTGGAGTTTGACGAACTCACCCCCATTCGTCAAACTCAGATCGACGAACACACTTGAATTCATCGAACGCAGTTCGGTATAATAGAAACTTTAATTCTTCTAAAAACTATAATCAACCAAGATCTTCTAATAATCAATTTAATCAATGGATTATTCCACCTAGAAGATATCATCCATTAGGTTACAAATTCCAACCTGAATACTCTTACATTTCCAGTTTCAGTTATGTAAAGAAAGAAGGACCCAAGGTAACCTGGGTCAAAAATAGCTAATCTATTTTATCACGGGTGAAATACTATCCTACCAAAAAGCAACATTGGTATCTGGATAGTGGCTTTTCTAAACAAATGACTGGGAACAAGGATAACTTAATCAATTACAAGTCAAAGTTAGGACGAAAAGTAATATTTGGTGACTCCAATTGTGGCTAGACTGAAGGCTATGGAAAAGTCAAGATTGGAGTTGTCACCTTCAGGAAGGTAGCCTATGTAAGTGGACTGAAGCATAACCTTATCTCCATAAGTCAATTATGTGATGAAAGGTTTCATGTATCATTTATTAAACCTTCCTGTATTATTACCTCTTTAGATAACCATGTAGTTTTGACTGACACTACAATAGCAAATGTTTATGTAGTCAATTTTAAATCAACCAAAACTGAAATATGCTTGTTTAATTCAACTAGCAATAATAATGACCTTTGGCATAGGAGATTAGGTCATGTTAATTTGAAAAACATAGCCAAAATCTCTAGGGAAAACCTTGTTAGAGGATTGCCTTCTTGCCCCTACAAGAAGGAAAGCCTTTGCAAGGCTTGTCAATTAGGCAAGCAAACTAAAAGTAGTTTTAAATCAGTAAATAAAAATGACTCACATAGGATATTGTACTTGCTATATATGGACCTCTTTGGCCCTATTGCAGTACAAAGTCTAGGAGGGAAATCGTATACTTTAGTGATTGTAGATGACTTCTCTAGATTCACTTGGGTATTCATTCTGAGATATAAGTCTGATGACTTCAAGGTTCTTACAGATTTTCTCAAGAACATACAGATTGAGTACTCTACTCCAGTTGCATTGATTAGAAATGATCATGGTACTGAGTTTGATTCTCATCTTATGCAAGAGTTCTGTGAGAAGGAAGGTATCAGGCACTGCTTCTCAGCTCCTAAAACACGTCAACAAAATGGGGTTGCTGAAAGGATGAATAGAACCTTAATTGAATCTGCAGACACATTACTTGCAGATGCTCATTTGCCCCTATCCTTTTGGGCAGAGGTTGTGAGCACAACAAATTATGTACTGAACAGAAGTCTTATACACAAGCTTAAGAATAAGACTCCTTATGAGCTACTTAAAGGGAAGAAACCTAAAGTAGACTACTTTAAAATATTTGGTTGCTTATGTTACATTCACAATAATAATAAGAAATACATTAGAAAATTTGAGGCCAAGACTGAAATGGGAATTTTTCTTGGATATTCCCAAGTAAGCAAGGATTATTGGGTCTTTAATAAATATACGATAAAAATTGAAGAATCTGTACATATTTCATTTGATGAAACTAACATGTTTTACAAGGAAAAAGAAATTTCTACCAGTAATTTTTTGGAGGAACCACAGTTGTGTGAGAAGTTAAATGAACTGACCCTCACCAATGAGGCAGTTAGCCATCCTTCTCCACACATTTCTGAAGAAAATGAAGCTAAAGACAGTGAAGATGAAGACATTGAAAATAGTGAAGAACCTCCAACAGCTACTATAATTCCACAAGAGAAATTTATTCCCCAAGCTGTTGCTCAACCAACTGCACCTACTGAATTTGTCACACTTAGAGATAACCTTGTATCTCAAGTGATTGGAGACATTTCAGTTGGTGTGCAGACTAGGCATAAACTCAACAAATATTTGATGCATGCCTGCTTCATATCTCAAATTAAGCCCCAATCCATTAAAGATGCAAAGCAAGATCCCCACTGGATTATTGCAATACTAGAGGAGCTCAACCAATTTGAGAGATGCAGAGTTTGTGATTTAGTTCCAAGACCAAAAGACTACCCAGTCATTGGAACTAAATGGGTATTTAGGAACAAACTTGATACCCAAGGTGTCATTATAAGGAACAAGGCAAGGCTGGTTGCTCAAGGCTATATGCAAGAGGAAGGAATTGATTATGACCAGACCTTTGCACCTGTTGCATGGTTGGAAGCAATTAGAATCTTTCTTGCATATGCTGCCTACAAGAAATTCAAGGTTTACCAAATGGTTGTCAAGAGTGTATTCCTGAATGGTGAACTTAAAGAAGAGGTTTATGTTGAACAACCTCCAGGTTTTATTTCTCCTACTTATCCCTCTTATGTTTTTAAATTGCATAAAACTCTCTATGGTCTAAAGCAAGCTCCAAGAGCTTGGCATGAAACTTTAGCAAGCTTTCTTATTGAGCATAAATTTTCTAGAGGCATAGTAGATAGGGTATTATCCACTAGACACAATAAGGATCAAATTTTGTTAGTACAAATTTATGTATATGACATTATTTTTGGGTCTACAGATTCCAAACTATGCAAGAGGTTCTTTGACCTCATGCATTCAAAGTTTGAAATGAGTAGTATGAGTGAGCTCTCCTACTTCCCTGGTCTCCAAGTGAAGCAGCTACCTGATGGCATATTTATATCCCAATCTAAGTATGCAAAAGAGCTAATCAAGAAGTTTGGGATGTCAGATGCCTCAGCCAAGAAAACACCTATGACTACAAATATTGTAATTGACTCTCATGAATATGGGAAACCTGTTGATCAAAAATTATATAGTGCCATTGTTGGGTCCCTATTATATCTTACAGCAATTAGACCTGACATAATGTTTGCTACATGTCTTTATACTAGGTTCCAAGTGAACCCTAAAGTATCACGCCTTATTTTCTTAAAAAAGATTTTAAGATATATAAAGAGTTGTCCTAGTCTAGGACTCTGGTATCCAACTAAGTCAGAGTTTGAGTTGATTGGATACTCATATGCTGACTTTGCTAGATGTAGAATCGACAGAAAAAGTACCTCAGGGACATGCTCGTTCCTTGGTATGAGATTAGTGTCTTGGTTATGTAAGAAGCAATCATTTGTGTCTACTTCAACTACTGAAGCAGAATATATAGCAGTTGGCAGTTGTTGTTCCTAGATGTTATGGATTCAGAATCAACTTCTAGACTATGGCTTCAACTTAAATAATTCAACTTTACTATATGACAACACAAGTGCAATTTCTATTGCACAAAATCCAGTCCATCACAGTAGAACTAAGCATTTAGACATCAGGTACCATTTCATTAGAGAGTGTGTGGACAAAAATAAAATTAAGCTTGTCTACATATACACTAATTTGCAAAGAGCAGATATCTTCACCAAGCCCTTGGATGAGAGAAACCATCTATTCTTTATAAATCAGCTTGGTACGATCAATGGAGAAGCCTTAATTTGATTTTTATCTACGGTCAAAGAATTTTTCAAAGTTTGTCGAGCGGAGATCGACGAACAGAGAAGAGTTCTAGAGAAATTCGTCGAATGGAGATCGACTAACTCTCTTTGTATGAGTTGTTTTCGTCGAACGGATAACGATGATATTGCTTCAGAAAATTTTTGTCGAACTGAGATCGACGAAATGTTTTCACTTCTTCTGACTGAGATCGACGAATTCTTTTGACTATAAAATATTTTGTCGAACCCAGATCAAAGAATTTTTACTTTTCGTCGGACGAAGTCTGCCGCTTCATATTCTGAAAATCATATATCTAGGTTTTCTTCGAGCTCCGTCATACGCTTTCTGTTCTTTTGCACTTGATCTCTGTTTTTCTTGTGTATGCAAAAACAATGGCGATTCCGCCGAAGACTCTTGCTGCAATGAAATTTGACATGGGTTTTGATATTGATTTTAATTCCTTCCAGGACTCTAAACAGATTTTTGTGGACATTCTGAAATTATTTGTGGAGTAGAATCTGCAGAAGTTCAAGACTCAATGAATCAAAATAGCAATGACTTAGATTAAGAAATGAGTGTTTACTTATACAACACCAGAGGAAGATATAATGACAGGAAGAATATCCGGTAATGCAGTCTCTCTTTCCCCCGCCATTTTAACTGAGATTGTTGATCTGCTGAATGGAAATGATGATATAGAAATGGATAGTGATGAGTATGATAGTATGCTGATAATAATGGGTAATTTTGGAGAAAACCCAAACAAATTGTTAAAGAAAAATTTAGATGCTGAGTATAAGTTCTTGGCTGATGTGGTCAGCAAGGTTTTATTGGGAAAACATACCGTACATGATTACATCACAAGGCACCAGTTCCCTGTGATGTGTGCTCTAATAAATAAGAAACAGATAAACTGGGGAAAGTTATTGTTTGATTTGATAAAGAAAAAGAATAATAAGAAGGAAGTGTGTTTTGGAAGGATTCTAGGGATAGTCCTTCAGGAAAAGTCTCCTAAACTACTGGTCTCCACGACAATGTTTATAAATGTCACCAAAAGGCTTACATCTGCACTCTTTGGCACATGGGAGAGGAAAATCACCAAGCCATCCAAGGCTTCATCCTCTACAAGGACTTCTGAGATCACTTGGGTCGTAACAGCCGCTCCACCTCCAGAAGACGTTCCTTCCTCCACCAACATTCCTTCTCCTCCTCAACCTCAACAACAATTACAACATCTACCCACACCAGTTCCCTTACCAGTTCCATCTCCTAAGCACATCACTCCACCTCCATCTCTACTTCCACCTCATTTAAATGACATACACCCTGACATATTTATGTCATCCCACACCATCAATCTACTGTTTCCTCCGTCATCTCCACATCGTTCTCCACTTTAGGAACCCATCTCTTCCCCCACAACCACAATCCAACCTTCTACCACTGCAACTCCTTCAAATGTTATTCCTTCAGTTCCCCAGTCTACTGCTGCAACTCCCTCTATTCCCATCCCACCACTAACCCACACTGACATACAATCCACTGCTCCAGACTCCACACATACAGATATTTCAAGTCTATTCTTTATATGTTCCAATTGTGGACATCACACTCCTTACTCCTCCACTGCTCCAGAATCTCTTTATCTCAACTTCTCTGATATAGCTAAAGACCTTGTTTTGAATTGGGAAAAATGTCATTTCATGGTTTGCGAGGGCATTGTCTTAGGCAACAAAGTCTCTCACAGGGGGCTCGAAGTCGACCAAGCAAAAGTCAGTATCATAAAACATTTTCCTCCTCCATCTTCCGCCAAGGGGATCCGCAGCTTCTTGGGACATGCCGGTTTCTACAGAAGATTCATCAGTGATTTCTCATCCATATCCAAGCCCCTCACAAATTTGCTGGGCAAGGACATCCCGTTTGACTTCGAAAAAAATGTATGCAGGCCTTCGAGACTCTCAAAGATTGACTCATCTCCGCTCCAATCTTGGTGGCACCAGATTGGACTTTGCCTTTCGAAGTCATGTGCGATGCAAGTGATGTTGCAGTCGGAGCAGTGCTCGGTCAAAGGAAAAACAAAATCTTTCATACTATCTCCTACGCCAGCCGGACTCTCAACGATGCTCAACTGAATTATACCACTACGGAAAAGGAGCTATTGGCAGTAATCTTCGCTTTCGAAAAATTTCATTCATACCTAGTGTTATCTATGGTCATTGTGTACACTGACCATGCCGCACTAAGGTATTTATTCAAAAAAAAAGACGCCAAGCCCCGACTAATCCGTTGGATTCTTCTACTACAGGAATATGACATCGAGATCCGAGATATGAAAGGGGTCCAAAACGTCATCGCCGATCACCTATCAAGATTGGAGAGCAACACCGAAGGAGTTGTACCCATCTGCAACCGCAACGAGATTGCCGACTGCTTCCCGGATGAAAGATTATTTGCCATCTGTTCGATCACTCTGACAATCCCGTGGTACGCAGATATGGCCAACTACCTCGCTTGCAAATCTGTCTCCCCTCACCTGTCATCGCAGCAAAAGCGAAAACTACTGTCCGACGCCAAATATTATTTCTGGGAAGACCCATTATTGTTCCGTACTTGCAACGACAGCATCATCAGGCGTTGTGTACCCGAGACCGAATTTAAATCCGTCTTAACACACTGCCACGATCGGGAGGCCGGCGGTCATTTCGGAGCCACCTGAACAACACGCAAGATACTGCAATGTGGCCTATTTTGGCCGACCCTTTTTAGAGACACACAAGCTTACGTCGCAAAATGCAATGAATGCCAAAGGACAGGAAATATCTCCAAGCGGGATGAAATGCCACTCAACAATATGCTCGTCTGCGAACCATTTGACGTTTGGGGAATCGACTTCATGGGACCCTTCCCAATGTCGCATGGAAAACTCTATATTATTGTCGCAGTAGACTATGTTTCCAAATGGGTCGAAGCAGAGGCTGTCGCAGCAAATGATGCCCGCACCGTTTTGAATTTCATACACAAGAACATTTTCTCTCGATTCGGCGCCCCACGCACCATCATCAGCGACGGCGGGAGCCATTTTTGCAACAAGTCGTTCTTGCAACTCATGAAGAAATTTGGAGTCCACCACAAAATCTCTCTTGCCTACCATCCCCAAACCTGTGGACAAGTCGAGGTCTCTAACCGCGAGCTCAAAAGAATCATCGAAAAATCCATCCATTCCAACAGAAAAGAGTGGGCCAAGAAGGTCGACGATGCCTTATGGGCGTACAGAACCGCCTTCAAAACCCCTATCGGTATGACTCCTTTTCAACTCGTCTACGGAAAAGCTTGCCACTTACCAGTCGAGCTGTAACACAAAGCGCTATGGGCAACCAAATTGCTAAACATGGACCTCGAAGCCGCAGCCGATAAGCGCCGCACTCAACTGAACGAATTAGAGGAGCTCCGGCATTTTGTATACAAAAATGCACGGCTATACAAAGAAAGAACAAAAAAATGGCATGACTGTCACATCATCCCCAAAGACTTCCAACCAGGAGACCAAGTCCTGCTGTATAATTCCTGCCTCCGCTTATTTTCCGGCAAGCTCAAATCGCGGTGGAGCGGCCCTTTTACAGTGATCAGAGTCTCCCCTTTTGGCGCCATCGAAATAGTCGGGAAAAGCGGAGACAATTTCAAAGTCAATGGGCACCGGTTAAAATTATATGATGGCGGCGCAACCACCAGCGACTCTCAAAGCCTGCAGCTCACCGACCCCATGCAAAGCAATAACAACACTCCTTGATCAACAATGGCAGCATCACCACTGAGCTAGTCTACCACGCCTTCTGTTTCTTTTCTATTGTTCGTATTTCCTGAGCAAGACAACTACTATATTTTTGTGAGCACCCATCTGGGAGCCGACTGTTGTCTTTTCTTTTTTTATATGTATCGATATTCTATTTGAACTGCTAATACAGGTATTTGGTCCACCTTTAGGACGGTAAACAAAAGAGCTTTCGGGAGACAACCCAAGTTGGACCGTTTGGTCCTATGCTGTGTTTTGATTTCTTTTTATATATTCATTTATTCCTGTTTTCCATATTTTGTTTGGCTGGCATCCTTCAATCGCAGGTGCAGGAATATTTTAGGCGCGGCAACTTGGCCGCACTTGGACATCTCATTGCACGACTGGTATGCTCAAATTTGAGCATAGGTACTTCCTACCCTAGCTGTTTATCAAATATGACTTGCTGATTTTTACTAGTTGTTGACTTTAAGTCCGGGGGGAAGAGCATGCCTGTGGTCACTACACCACACTTTCTGTTGCCTACCAGTTTCTTGTTTACTTATTTCTTGCTTTATGTTGCACACACTGAATCACCCACATGAGCGCGCTCTTACCCACGCGCACAACCCGAGTCAAATTTATTGCTTTTGTGTAAACTTTAAAATAGTGGTACTGGCTTAGGATTTCAGGATTGAGTAGTTCAAAACTCATGCAGTGCTCCTAATCGAATACTCATGGTTTTTGTAGAGTTAGGATAGAATTAATTTTTCTTTATGCTCGTAGATTTATCTTTTTCTGCAAACGTAAATATTGTTTGTACTGCTCAAAATCTGAATCTGGGGTAATCGAACGATAGTGTAGGAATGTGTGTAACCACCACTAGACTCGTATTGCTCGAGTCGGGAGGAAGGATCATCTTTCTCGGTGGCTAAGAACTTGCCATAAGCTACTCTCGAAGCATTGGTGCACGGTTAGTCAAGCGTGAACATGACGTAGGCCTTCATTTTTGCTAGTTTGAGCCTTGTTTAGCCTTTTCTACCTGTTAACCGTTGCATGCCAAATTTGTGCCTACCTTTCCTTTGATCCAGCTCCACTCACTTTCACCAAGGCCTGAAGCTAAACCCACCATCGCAATCAAATGCTTGAGCTTATTTGTATTTACTTTTTTGCCGAGGTTGTGATAAGTGGACATTGTTTTTGGGGGTGCTGAATTCATTCACGTTTTGATTGCTCCGTTTGGGGATTGCTAGCGCAGTGAAGAAAACAAAAATTTACGAAAATAAAAAGCCGATTCTCGCAAAAGAGAAAAAATATGAAAGAATTGCTTTGAGATTTCGATCCCCATCCTCTTTATTGATTTTGGTCGGGTTCAGCCGTGTTCACACCCGGATTTCAAGCTAAGTCTGGGGGCGTGTGCCCCATTCATTTCTAAGTGGCTGTTTTGGTTTGGGTTTTATTCGCTCACTTTGGTTGCATAGAGCCTTCATGTTTATCTTTGACTACCAAGCCGTCGCCTAAGCCACATTTTCTCCTACAAGTCCTACTGATTCACACTTGAGTCTAACCTGCGCCGTGGAGAGAGTGTGAACGTGCAAGCGTATGGTCCCCGACATTGGTGGATTCCTTTGGAGGTGATCCTGAGTCCCGAACTTTGGCAATGCTCACCTTAGTGGCCTGCCTACTTTCTTCCTACACATGATCGCAAGATTCTCCAGAATTCTAATTTTGAGCAATTACAATATTTATTTACTTCTGTCAAACAGTTTAAACTACGTTGTATAATTAAAAAGTTTTTCTATTCTATCTTCTATACCCATGATATATTTGATTTGTCGTCTTACTTCTTTTTGAAATTTCTGAGCCAGTTAGCTATCTTCTAGTCCACGGAGTAATGATTTGCTCGGGACGTGCAAATGGTTAAGTCTGGGGGTGTGATGAGTCCACATTTTACACTGAGTTTTGGACTCATCTGGGCTAGTTTTATCGTCTTAGCACTACACTAGAGAGCCTTTATTGCTTATATGTGCTTATGTACCTATTTCACGATTAAGTGCACTGTAGGCCCGTTTCTGTGTGCTTTCTGTGTTTCTATATTGTTGTTATTCTTTAGCCCTATCTCAGGGATGTGGTGTGCACGTTCTGGTGGCCTATCTTCCCATTCTGCTGGTACTGTGGTCGTGTGCATGCTCCGAAACCGCTCGGTAGACACCGACGTTGCAGGAATACTACGCACGACCACTGGTCATGCGCCACTGATCATGCGCATTACATTCCCTTTTTCCTAATCCTGTCTCGGTAATCGCACGAGCACTGGCCGTAGTGCGCACGACCACTGGTCATGCGCCACTGCTCGTGCGCATATAATCTGATGCTTCTTGTCCAGGTTGCAGGTCTATTTGGAAAAGTCGCACGATCATCGACCTACAGTGCACACGACAACTGGTCGTGCGCCACTGATCGTGCGCACTGCTTCTGCTGCCTCTGTATTTAAGGCCCTGCTCCATGATTTAGGTCAATGCCTGTCATTTGCTGCAATCGGAGAGTGCGCGGGAATCACCATTTCACTTCTCCAGCTGCTCCATCACCTCCACCTTCGTCGGGAGGCCATTGCAAACTACTCCGAAGCTTTTCAACTCTCCGGCGAAGCCCGCAGCCATTGATGACTTCAACTCCAAGCTTTCCTCCGGAGTTGGTGAAGTAGACAACCTAGAGAACGGACTTAAAGGCCTTCGAGGTGACAGCTCGTTGGTACCGGAAGCCTCCTTGGACTGAGCCCGAAAGCGGATTGACAACTTGCTACTCCGGCCACGACCCGTGGTGGATCTTCACTCTCTTTTGGTTAACTCCTCTTCCCCTTCCTCTGTAGTATGAATGTTTTGAGCAGGGTAATGAACATTTCCATCCATGAACATCAAGTTTATTTTATAGCTAATGGAATGTTAGTATTTTCTTCTGCTTGTGAGTATTGTCTGTGAATGTGCCTCGCTCACCCCACATCCACTCCATTCCCGTGTCTTATCCGATTGCACTCCACACAAGAACACTTCAATCCATTAGCTTCCCTTCCACTCGCCCAACTGAAGTTCGGCATCGCGGCCGACAAACCAACTCCACCTTGCGAAGCGGTGCCTTCGACCTGCATAGCTTTTACTAGTTCAGTAGATCAAACATCCACAATCTCCCAAGTCCTCTATTTCCTTTTTTTTATTTATAACTCTCATAACGATATTCTCTGTACTGTTGCCATTCTACGGTAATTGTATTCCTCAAGAGACCGACACTCGGGGATTTATTCCCAAAACTTTATTACTTGTGCGACCGGTGCGCTTGCCGATTTACACGCATCAAGTGTTTGGTGTCGTTGCCGGGGAACACAGTCGTGTGAGTTTTTGTGTTTGTTTTTATTTGTTCCTATTCTAGTTTTAATTTTTCTGTAGCAGGCTGTCCTATTCTTTTATCTATGGTGTGTAGTTAATTTGTGCTTAAAATATTTCTGTGGTGAATTCTTTCTTGTTGCACCATGTATTCTTATATGAATATTCGTTGCCGATGGTGCGGGGATTATAGGCATGGTAGTGATGAGTGCCCCACTGAAGATTGGGAGCATAATTCTCGTGGTTCTGTGTATGGAGCACCATCTTCCTATGGTACTTCATACACCCAACCCAGGTCTTATGGTCACTCCACTTCTACGCATTCATCTTTTTCTTATTCCTCTTCGGTCCCACCTGTACCGAGGAGTAATGGAAAATGATGTTTGTGTTGTCGTAGCACCGACCAAGTGTTGAAAGATTGCGCAGAATTTCAGCGCCAGTTGGAGGAGGATGATGAACCGGGTTTCCGTTTCATTCCATCCACCTCTCAATCGGCTTCCCCTTCTGATTCTGATGATATGTTCGTAGCACCACCTTGTCTATGGGGGACTGCTGTGGATATACCCATCAGACGTTCTGCTGATCGGTGTGACGACATTGTGGCACCGTCTCTCCCCATGCACTCTTCCCCTTTTGTTGATTCACCCCCGAGGAACCTGCACATATTTTGTCTGATGTTGATGTTCCTCCGCCTTCTTTGCAAGAATTATCTATCCCTATTTTTAGTGAGTCGGTTGATGATGTTCGGCCGGATTGTGATTCTGAGCCTAAGGATGTGCCCATGTTTGACGAGGATATTATTTTCATTAATGGACAGTATTACGTCTTGGAACATGTGGATGCACCGAGGTGTGTTGACGAGGAGATCCTCTTTATTGAGGAAGTTTCCACTTCCTTGATGGATGAGGAGGTCCAAACCACCACCGAGGACCTTGAGCTCGCGCATTCCCCTCGCCATGACTCATATGACGCCATCGATGATCTATGTCGGGATCCTGCTGGGAGTGAGACCGGGATCACTCCCCTGATTATTTCTTTATGTTCTTTCTCTCTTTTATTTCTTGACCCCCCTTCCTTATCTGAGCCTGTGCAGGTTGAATCTCCACGGGTAAGTTGGGTTGACGTTGAGCCTTGCGCTCAGGCTGTCGACGCGTGCATCCTCTTGTGTGAGGAGGTTCCTACCTCCTTCACAGTGGAAGCCCCTGCCATCACCTTTGCCACCAACGAACTTGTGGTGGACGAAACCTTGCTAGGTAAGGATTTGTTTTGTGGTGAGAAGAGTGAGGACCCGCGCTCCTTCTCTTCTTACTTCCTATTTCCTCTACCTGTGTTGGACAGGTATTACTATTTAGGTAGAGGAGTAACTGCTCTATCACTGTATCGGTACCCGTTACCGAAATGGATATTAGGCCAGTTACCTATGCACTTTTTATTTCATAGGCCCATTATCTAGAATTGTTTAGAATTTAATAAGTCGTGCTGGGATGACAATAACCCCAGTACTTATCTTATATTTCCTGCATTTTTATTTTTCATGTCTATTTTAGTTTTAGCATTTCTTTTTGTATATTTTTCTTGTGTTTTTGCGGAGCTCACCCCTGCAGGTATTCATAGCAAATTGCATTGGCGGGGTTGCGATTCTTCGTATGGCGGGCCTGCTTCAGGTTTCCACGCGTCTTCTGGTATGCTCACTAGCTGAGCATTGGGTAACCTCTTCCTTTAGCTCTTTATGATTTTAATTTCTTTATTATATGCTGTTTTGCTTAGTTTAAGTCTGGGGGAGAGATCTGTTACCTATTGCACGTGCACATCTCATGTGCATACTAAAAGCTTTTATAGTTTTATTTTGATTAGTTCATTGCACTGCACACCACTGCATCCACATGAGCTCGTGCTTAGATTTTTGTGTGCCGCGAGTTAAACTCATTTCTTCATTAGATTTGGGAAAATTATGGTGCTGGCTTAGGATTGTGAGACAGAGTAAAATGTTGACCTTGCTGTGCTCCTAGTCAACTGCTATCGTCTTGTGTAGAAATTCGAGTAGATTTAATTTTTTTGTATGCTTTTAGTTTTATATTTTTTTAATTGCGTAAATACTTTTTATTCTACTCAAAAATTGGTGAATACGGTGTGAATCCGACGGTAGCTTAAGGATGTGTGTAGACGGCCGTTAGGTTCGTATTGCTCGAGTCGGGAGGATGGATAGTCTTTCTCGTTGGCTAAGAACTTGCCCCAAGCTATTCTTTAAGCATGGGTATAGGTTAGTTCACTCGCATGAGCATGATGTAGGCCATCATTTTGGCCCGGTTGAGCTTTGTACCATTCCTAACGTCTTGTCATCGCTAGCCCCGTTATGCCTACCCCTCCTTTTGATTCAGCTCCACCATGATATCACCAACACCTCAAAGCCAATCGTAGTCGCACTCCCAAGTTAAGCTTTAGAGTTTTACATTTTTCATGCTGGGGTGTTGATGTGGTGCTGTTACATGTGAATATGTGGATGTGCTCCAAAGCTTATATTTGCTGAAATTGTTAAAAGATAAGTAATTTGAAAAAGAAAAAGAAAAGTTTAAAAAATGATGTTAATTGTGAAAAAGTGAAAAGTAAATGTAAAATTGAAAATCCTATTTGAGATGTGAGTATTTTTGGAGTAGGCGGTGCACACACCCATATGTTAAAAGTTAAGTCTGGGGGTGTGATGTACCCGCATATATTTTGGTTAGCTGATGGATTCTTTATTTGATAGCTCATTTGGTTTAGGTGCATAGCCTTCTTGTTTATCTTTGTTTACCTCACCGAAACCCAAGCCCCATCTCTTCACCTAAAGTCCTACTGATTCGTGTGTGAACCCAAACCAGCGCCGTGGAGAGAATGTGAAAGGGGAAGCATATGGTCACCGACATTGGTGGATTCCTTTGGAGGTTATCCGAGCCCCGATCTTTGGCAATGCTCGCCTAGCGATTAGTCTACTTTCTCCCTACGCGTGACCGGATGAATCACCATGATTCCATTTTTGAGTAATAATAAAATTTTGATATGCATTGTGAAAAGTATAAACTATTTTGTATACTTAGAAATTTCTTCTATTATATTTTTACGCGTGCGAGCATGCGACTTCGCATGGTACTCCGTATCGCAATTTCCTTGTTAGCTAAATTATTTTCCCTATTTGCTTAGATTTTGTTTGCTCGGGACGCGCAAACAGTTAAGTCTGGGGGTGTGATGAGTCTGATTTATATAGGTTTTTTCGGACTCATCTGGGCTAGTTTTCACGCGTTTGCACTTCACTTTTAGTTCTATATCGTTCATATTTCATCTTTTCTTTATTTCCATAGGAAGTGCACACTTAGGCTCGTGGTTGTGTATTTTTTTGTGCTTTTAATGTTTATACTCTCTTTTTGTGATTGCCTGGAATGTCTGCACATATCAGTGCTGAGTTTAGGGGTTGTGTGTATGTTCTGGGGACATTTGGAAGCAGGAATACTACACACGCTCATCAGATATAGTGCGCACAACCACTGGTCGTTCGCCACTGCTCGTGCGCAATGTTCCCTGATTTCCAGAATATGCCTGGGGTATGCGCACTATCACTGGACACAGTGCGCACGACCACTGGGCGTGTGCCAATGATCGTGTGCATTGATTAAATTTTCTTCCAAATTCTGGCTGGGGAAAACGCACTACCACTGGCCATAGTGCGCACGACCACTGGTCGTGCGCCACTTGTCGTGTGCATTATAATTTCTGCAATCTATAAATTCGCAGGTTCGGCCCTAATTCGCTATCGCTCATTTTTCCTCCGCCGTTTTCGTCTCCGAGGATGGATTCCGCCATCCTCCTTCAATCTCCACCCTAGGGAGGTGCTCCGGGCAAGCTTTCATCGCCAAATCCAAGCCAGAGCTTCTTCTCGGCCTCCTCCTTCATCCTTGAGCTTCAAGAAGGGCTTGACCTAGCTTTCTCCATCAAGCTATGGGAATTTGTGCCATCCTCCACCGGATTGTGACACGAAGAAGACGGGCCATTGGAAGGTGGTGACAGCCCTTCTCTACCCCGGACGCAGTTGCGGACCGAGCTTGGACGCAGATTGAGAACCCGACGATTCCAACCGTGAATCCTCAGCAAGGCCTCAGATTCGGTCGATTTCGCACACTTTTCTTCTCTTGTTGATAATTTAGTTGAACTCTTTGTATTTGATGAAGCTATGCTTAGTGTGATATACGTTTATCTGTAATAATGTCTATGTGATTGTATAGTTTCATTATATTTACTTGAGGTGTGCCATATTTCATACACCACCATCCACCCTTGACGTTCTAGCAATTTCTAGAAGCGTGCGTAGCGAAGAGGTGCTTTCGACCCTCATTCCGCCGTTCTAACCACCTCATCCGCGAGCCTACTCGCCCATCCGCCTAGCGATTCAGTGCATAGCGGCCCGACTAGTCTTCCATCCCGCATGGCGAAGCATCGCATAGCGGCGTTGCATAGGCGTAGTTGTTAGATTTTTACTTTCTTTTTATCGCAACAATCCAAACCCCCCTTAGTTAGCTCCGACCTGAGGACTTCAATCTCAAGTCCTCCTCAAAATTAACTCCACCTTACTGTGTTCCTTGTGAGATCGATACTTGGGAAAACCCCCATTTTATATTACTTGTGCGACCGGTTCACTGCCGTGATCTTACGCATCAAGTTTTTGGCACTGCACCCCCTTTACAACTTTGGGGGGGGGGGGTGGAAAGACTCAGCGGGTGAGCCCATGGTGCAGTGGGACGAGCTGGCCCACCGGGTTTCCATCTCCACCCTTCACCCTTCCTGGCTTGACTGCGAGCCCTCCACCGGTCACGCTTACGCCCTTGGCTTCAGCCTTTATGGCTGGGGGACGCCGAGGCCTACAAGAATATGACCCTGCGGTAGCTTGGCCATAAGGGCCTACATGCCGATCTGCAGGCTATGGAGCTTCACCACATGCTGACCCGCCGCAGCTTCGCCCTCAGCAAACAACTCCAAAAAGCCGAGCAAGCCCGTGACACCACCAAAGACAAGGTCGCTGATCAGGCGAGGCGGCTCGGCATCGCCGAGGGTCTTCTCGCCCAGGCCGTCGGCGGGTTGGTGAGTATCGGGCTTCCTCTTCCCTCTTTTACTTGAAATATTTTGCACTGCCACTAATGAACTTTTCTTCTGTCAGGATGCCATGGCCGCCGAAGAGCTGCGGGCTCGCAATGCCGAGTAGGAAGAGGAGATCGGCCAGCTTCGCGTCCGGCTTGTCGAGTTGGAGGGGGCGAATGCGAAGATGAAAGAGGAGAATCAGCACCTCAACCGCGAGGTCCGCCGCCAGGCGGAGATCTTCTTCCCGCCCAGTGGCGCCGATCCTAACTTCCCCTACAAGATGCCAAGGATTTTTTGCGAGGCCGACCTCGTCGAGAGGCTGCAGATCAACTCCATCCAGGCCGCTGAATGCACCCTTCAGATGATGAAGGACACTGGAGTGCTGGCGGAGGGATGCGAGGAGATCTCGGCGCAGGACCTGATGCCGAGCCTGTTGCCGGCGACGCCTCCCAGCGAGAAGGAAGATAGTCTGGACGCATTGTTTGGGAAGGGCTTCCTGGATCAGTCAGGCGAAGGGGAGGACCACCAATCTGGCGGGGGGGGGGGGGGGAGGCGAGGTCTAAGTGTATATTATTTCTTTTGTTTCCTCGCTGAGGCGAGCTCTACCTGTAAACATCACTATTAAATGAAATAGATTTTTGATTATAGTCAAGCCATTCTCCTGTTTCTTCTTTTTTCTATTCTCTGCCCTTGCTACGTTCTCCCTGTTCACAAGCCCTTCCCCAGGCGACCTCACGTAGATAGACTTCGAGTAGAATAATTGCTAGGACTCCTTCTTGAAAGCACCTTTTGCGAGTTCGGCAATCCTCAGGGCTCGCCACAGCTTATTCGCGATCTGCCATGGACTTATTTCAACAAAAATTCAAATTCACTATAATTTTTCTAAGTAGAATAATGTGGGGGCGGGGCGCCTTGGCGGGATCCGCCTCCCCTGAGCGAGGTCCAAGGGACTGGCTCGCCAATTCTCGGGACTCGCCTCAACTCGCTTGCAGGAAGCCCATAATCTTACCAATCTGGAAACCAAATTCACCAAATTTTCCTGAGTGAAACATTGTGGGGGGATTGGGCGGCCTGGCGGCACCCACCTCCTCCTAGTGAGGTCCCGGGTCCTAGCTTGCCACCCTTCTGCCGAGACTGGGTGAATTGGCGAGCCCGAGCTCGGCCATGCCGAGCTCTCCCCTCTTATCTTTAGAAGAGCTTGTTTTGTAGTACCCGGAGAGTGTAGGACTTCCCCGAGGGGCTTCCATCCTCGCCAGCTAGGTGAGAGCCTGACAGCGGGATCTGCCCGGGGTCCAAGGCTGATGGCATCGAGTGACTTCCAGCCCGGCCAGCTAGGTCAGAGCCTGACAGCGGGATCTGCTCGAGGTCTAAGGATGACACCGAGTGAGTTACAGCCCTGCTAGGTAGTTGAGAGCCTGACAACGGGATCAGCTCAGGGTCCAAGGATGATACCATCGAGTGACTTCCAGCCCAGCCAGCTAGGTGAGAGCCTGACAGCGGGATCTGCTCGAGGTCTAAGGATGACACCGAGTGACTTCCAGCCCTGTCAGCTAGGTAAGAGCCTTACATCGGGATCTGCTCGAGCTCTAAGGATGACACCAAGTGACTTCCAACCCTGCCAGCTAGGTGAGAGTCTGACAGCGGGATCTGCTCGGGGTCCAAGGCTGATACCATTGAGTGACTTCCAGCCCTGCTAGCTAGGTGAGAGCCTGACAACGGGATCTCCTCGAGGTCTAAGGATGACCCCGAGTGACTTCAAGCCCTGCCAGCTAGGTGAGAGCATGACAGCGGGATCTGCTCGGGGTCCGAGGACGATGCCATCAAGTGACTTCCAGCCCTGCCAACTAGGTGAGAGACTGATAGTGGGATCTGCTCAAGGTCTAAGGATGACACCGAGTGACTTCCAGACCCGCCAACTAGGTGAGAGCCTGACAGCGGGATCTGCTCGGGGTGCAAGGCTGATACCATCAAGTGACTTCTAGCCCTGCCAGCTAGGTGAGAGCCTGACAGCGGGATCTGCTCGAGGTCTAAGGATAGAACCGAGTGACTTCCAGCCCTGCCAGCTAGGTGAGAGCCTGACAGCGGGATCTGCTCGGGGTCCAAGGCCGATGCCATCGAGTGACTTCCAGCCCTACCAGCTAGGTGAGAGCCTAACAGCGGGATCTGCTCGAGGTCTAAGGATGACACCGAGTGACTTCCAGACCTGCCAGCTAGGTGAGAGCCTGATAATGGGATCTGCTCGGGGTCCAAGGCTGAATCCATTGAGTGACTTCCAGCCTTGCCAGCAAGGTGAGAGCCTGACAGCGGGATCTGCTCGAGGTCTAAGGATGACACCAAGTGACTTCCAGCCCTGCCAGCTAGGTCATAGCCTGACAGCGGGATCTGCTCGGGGTCCAAGGCTGATACCATTGAGTGACTTCCTGCCCTGCCAGCTAGCTGAGAGCCTGATAGCGGCATTTGCTCGAGGTCCAAGGCTGATACCATCGATTGACTTCCAACCCTGCCAGCTAGGTGAGGGTGTTGGATCCCTAGTTGATTTGGGCTAGTTTTACTAGCTTAGGATGTGACCCATCATGTATAGCCAGCGTCAATTTGTGTCCTAGAGTCTAGGCCAAGTCCTTAGAGTCAACTTCAGATGGACCAGCTATCATCAAGACCATTAGAGACTCCAGAATTAAAAGATTTCAAGACTAAGTAAAGTGAGTTCGACATTCGTCGAACTCAGCTCGACGAAAGGTGCTCTACGCTCGATGATCGTGAGGCATTTCTTTGTGCTGAGCTCGACGATCTTTGTTCTCTATTCGACAAAGACAGTGTTTCTTCAACAAGCTAAAGTCAGGACAACTCCAGATTTTTCTAAGTCCAGCTTCAGGCTTTGGTCGACGAATTAGAATCTGAGCTCGACGAACTTGGACCTCAAGTTCACAACTTCTCAGGTCGATGAGTTCAATACTCTACTCGACAATTTCTGGACTACGATTTAAATCTCTTTCAGTCAGAGACTTCTCAGAGTCTAAGTCCACAATCATTCTCAGCTCGACAAATTTGGATCTCAGCTCGACGAATGAAGATTGTCAGTACGACGAAGATTGAAGCAGAATTGACAAGATTTCCCTTGAAGACTGTTTGCTATTGTCTGGTCGACGAACTCATCATACTCAGCTCGACGAACTCAAGCTCAGCTCGACGAACTCTCACAAGCTCAGCTCGACGAACTCAAGTTCAGCTCGACGAACTCAAACTCAGCTCGACGATTGGTGTTCTTCGTTCGACTATTCCAGACTAGGTCTTCTCCAGTTTCCCGTCCCGTTTCTTGGCAATGATTCCAGAGTAATCAATGCTCAATCTTCTCGAAATGTTACCGTTAGAACACGCATTGACTATGGATTATTACATGCTGTTTTCCATGGGACAGTTAGGGAAATCATTGATTGCCACCTCCTTCCAAGGCCGACTACAATTACTACTCAACATTCAAATTTCGAATGTTCCTCAGTCAGCAAATATATACCACAAAAGAAAATGATTAATTAGTAAGAGACAATCAGCAATACAGACACACAGACAGATTGCACAGAAGAACAATCTTACAGAAATAAAAAAGTTCTTTACTGCAATCAGCCCAGGCCAGAGAACATCTTCAAGAAGAAGAAAAAAATCAATCACTATCAAGAGTCTTCTTCCTTCAATCCTCCAAGACAACTTCAGAAGGACAACTAAACCTTATCTGTCAAAGAAATTCCTGAAGCAATCTCTCATCCAGGCACTCAAGCTTTCAAGACTTGTCACCCTGAAGCAGTGCTCCAGTTTTCCTGATCTCAGGGGGAGCAAATTTGCTAACATCAATCCAAAGTCTTCTCAATTGTTATTGAGAAAGAGAAGATACTATCACCTCTCTTCCAACTCCTGTACAGGGTTTTAATTCCCTTCAAAATAATTCCTGGTTATAAGTATCCTTCCAAAAGACTTGAGGTTTTGATTTTTGAGCACCTGAACAAAAGCTCATTGGTGTCAGACACTTAATCAAAAACCTAAGTGGATTCCTACCAGGGTGGTAGAAGAGTGGATGTACCCATGTTGGGGAACCACTATAAATTTCTTTTGTCGTCTGGTTGCCCTCTTTCTTTTCTTTTGGTTGTGCTCTGTGATTTACTAGGCTGTGTTGTTCTGTGCTCTGTGATTATATAGGTTGTTGTGCTAATTTATTTCATTTACTGACCTGTTCACTTAGGAATACAACCAAAGTTGTAAAGTTTTGAAAGAGAGCACAATACTCTATTCACCCCCCCCCCTCTAGAGTATTTCAGATCTACCTTCACTTTCAATTGGTATCAGAGGGAGGTTGGTTAAAATACCACACCTTAAGAGATCAAGTGATTGTACAGGCTAACACCTGAATCATAAAGATCCCTCTAGTTAGATCTGTTTGTTTTGATTTTATTATTATATTTATTTCCTCACAGACATGGCTCAAAACAAAGATTATGCAAGCATCAGACCTCCAGTATGCAATCTTAACAAGTTTGCCATCTGGAAGGCAAGAATCAGATTATACATGAACTCTATTGATGAAGATATTTTTGCGTCCATCTTGACAGGAGTACCTCCAGCACCTACAGCTTCTACAAGCACCTCCACCAACATGACTGCAGTACCTCCTCCGGAGAACAATGATGCCTATAAGAAAGCCCAAATAGCAGATGCTAAGGCAATGGATATCTTAGCTCAGACTATGTCAGATGACATATTTCAGAAGGTGGCTGAGTGAACCTCAGCCAAGGCCATTTGGGACTCCCTCAACCAAATGATAGCGGGTTCAGCAGATGAAAGGAAAGACAGGAGATCCAATCTCATATCTCTGTATGAGAATTTCAAGAAGGATGAGGCTGAATCAGTGGCTGAAATGTATAACAGGTTGAGCTCAATCATCAATGAGCTTAAAACCTTGGATAAGGACATCACCCTGACAGAGGTGAATGATAAGATTTTTTATGTGCTTCCCTAGCTCTTGGGATTCAAGAATCTGGCCTATCAAAGGAGCCAAAAGCCTAAATGAAATATCAACAGAATCACTGCTCGGAAAATTAAAGTCTTATGAGCAGTTGATAAAATCAAGAGAAGCAGCAGAACAGAAGGCAACAACCCCAGTAAGAAAGGATCACATCATAGCCTTCAAAGCATCTGAGTAAAGTGAGACCTCAACATCCAATGAGGAACTCATGAGCCTCTTTGCAAAAAGATTCTATAAGATGGCTAGAACGGATTTCAGAAGGAAATCATCCAGGCAGGATGATAAGCCCAGATTTGACAAGACAACAACCAAGGAGGTTGTGTGCTTTGGATGCAGAAAGCCTGGACACTACATCTCAGAATGTCCAGAAAACCAGAAGAAGGAGAAAAGCAGAGAAAAGGACTATAGAAGAAAGCACAGCAGCAGACCCTCCTCCAGCAAATACAAAAAGAAAGACAAGGGTTTTGTTGCTGAGACATGGAGTGATACAGAGGAAGAATCATCCTCTTCCAGCTCAAGTGAGGAAGAGGAAGAAGCAAGATATAAGGAGGTTTGCCTTATGGCAATTGATGCCTCCAGGAGCTGTTCTGGATCAGAAGGAGAATCTGAAGATGAAGCAGCCTCAGACTCAGTGGCAGATCAGGTTCTTTCAATCTTTGATTTCAACTCTGATTTATTTAAAACTGAATTTAAAACCATGTGTTTTGATTTAATTAATTTAGAAAAATAAATAAAAACCCATAGAGAAAGACTAGGAAATCTTGAATCTGTCAACTCAGAAAATATTAAACTACAAGATCAACTAACTTTACCCAATGAACAGATAATCAACTTAAAATCTGAATTATGTGAGGTCAAGCAACTTGAACAATCTCTCAATGGGAGAAGTATCAAGCTGATGGACATAACAAGCACAGTGAATGCCAGATTAATTGGCAAGCTGGGCTTGGGTGCTTCATCAAATTTGCCCCCCGTAAATAAGAAAAATATACTTACCACCCCCATTAAATTTGTCTTTGCCAAAGGAAAAGAAAAGATAACAGACAAACTAATGTCAAAAAATAATCCAAGACCCATAGACAAGAGAAATTAAAATTAGAAAACAGCTAATAATAATAAGGCTCAGCAGCATTCGTCGAACTTAGATCGACGAAATGTGGCTAGTTCTTCGAACCCAGATCGACGAACTCTGAACGGAAACTTCAGTTATAACAATTCATCTAACTGCGATCGACAAACTTTGTATGGCTCGTCGAGCAGAGGTCGACAAACTTGGGGCGCAAAAAATGACTATTGTCATTCTCTGAGCAGAGATCGACGATCTCAGCCCTATTCGTCGAACTCTGGTCGACGAACTTAGAAGAATTCGTCGAACCCAGAAATACCAAACCTAAATCATTTCTCTTACAGAAATTCTAAACAACTAATAAACCATTTAATCTAGTAGCTTATTGGGTTATTCCACCAAGGAGATATCACCCCTTAGGTTATAAATCTCAACCTACCTTATCAGTTATATCCAGTTTTTCTTTTCAACCAAATAAAGGACCCAAGATAACCTGGGTCAAGAACAATTGAGTTTTGTTTTTCATTACAGGTAAAGGTGAAGAGCTGTCCAAGGGTGAGTCAGACCTGGTACTTGGATAGTGGTTGCTCCAAGCATATGACAGGCAACAAGGCAAATCTATCCAATTACAAGTCTAAGCTAGGACAAAGGGTGATTTTTGGAGATTCAAAGAGTGGCCAGTCTGAATGATATGGAGCAGTAAAGATTGGAATAGTTACCTTCAAGAAAGTAACATATGTAAGAGGACTTAAACATAACCTAATATCCATAAGTTAATTATGTGATGAAGGTTATCAGGTACACTTTAACTCTACCTCTTGTTCCATTATTAATAGTGAAAACCAAATAGTTTTAATTAGAATTATACAAGGCAACATATATCTAGTAGATTTTATTTCTGCCAAAACTGATATTTGCTTACTCAATATCAATAGTAACCAAAATGAGTTGTGGCATAAAAGACTAAGACATGTAAATCTTAAGAATATAGCTAAGTTATCTAAAGGCAACCTTGTTAGAGTATTACCTTCTGGCCCCTACAAGAAGGAAAACTTATGCATGGTTTGTCAATTAGGCAAGCAAACTAAAACTAGTTTCAAATCCATTAATAAAAGTGATTCACCTAGGATATTGTATTTGCTTCATGTGGATCTATTTGGAACCATTGGAGTACAAAGCCTAGGAGGGAAGTCTTATACTTTAGTGATTGTTGATGAATTCTCCAGATTAAGTTGGGTAGCCTTTCTGAGAGCTAAGTCAGATACATTCAAGGTTCTTACAGATTTTCTCAGGTCCATACAGATTGAGTTCTCTACTCATGTTGCATTGATCAGAAGTGATCATGGCACAGAGTTTGAGTCTCTTCTTATGCATGAGTTGTGTGAGAAGGAAGGTATCAGACAGTGCTTCTCAGCTCCTAGAACTCCCCAACAAAATGGGGTAGCCAAAAGGAAAAATAGGACACTAATTGAAGCTGCATGCACATTATTGGTAGATGCTTACATGCCTCTATCCTTTTGGGCAGAAGCTGTAAACACTGCTAACTATGTCCTGAATAGAAGCCTTATACATAAGCTGAAAAATAAGAACTTCTATGAATTACTTAAAGGGAAGAAACCTAAAATCACATATTTTAAAGTTTTTGGTTGTATATGTTACATTCACACTAACAACAAAAGATACATTAGAAAGTTTGTGGCTAAGTCTGAAGAAGGGATTTTTCTAGGATACTCCAAAGTAAGCAAGGCCTATAGGGTATTTAATAAATCCACTCTTAAAATTGAAGAGTCAGTTCATGTATCTTTTGATGAAGCTAACATGTCTTATAAGGAGAAAGAGATTTCTACCAATAGCTTTTTGCAGGTTCCACAACTGTGTGAGTCTATGGATGAACTAAACCTTACCCAAAAGGTGTCAACCCATCCTTCTCCACAGGTTACTGAAGACAGTGAAGAAGAAATTCAAGAGGAAGTGGTTGAACTTCCCTCAACAGCTAATAATATTCCCCAAGAGGAATTAATTACAGAAGATGTTGCTCAACAAACTCCACCAACTGATCTTGTCACACTTAGAGATCACCCCAGATCTCAAGTGATTGGAGACATTTCAGCAGGTGTTCAGACAAGGCATCAACTCAACCAAGACTTGATGCATGCCTATTTTCTCTCTTAGATTGAACCTCTCTCCATACATGAAGCTAAGCAAGATTCCCACTTGATCATTGCAATACAAGAGCAACTAAATCAGTTTGAGAGATGTAGAGTTTGGGATTTAGTTCCAAGACCTCATAACTACCCAGTTATTGGAACCAAATGGGTCTACAAAAACAAGTTGGATGCTCAAGGGAACATAGTGAGAAACAAGGCTAGGCTTGTTGCTCAAGGCTATAGGCAATAGGAAGGAATTGATTATGACCAAACCTTTGCCCCTGTTGCAAGGTTAGAGTCCATAAGAATATTCCTTGCCTATGCAGCTCATGGGAGATTCAAAGTTTACCAAATGGATGTCAAGAGTGCTTTCTTGAATGGAGTGCTTCAAGAAGAGGTTAATGTAGCACAACCTCCAGGTTTTCTCTCTCTAACTCAACCCTCTTTTGTGTTTAAACTGCATAAAGCTCTCTATTGTTTAAAGCAAGCTCCAAGAGCTTGGTATGAGACCTTGGCAAGCTTTCTTTTAGAGAATAAATTTACAAGAGGAACCATAGATAAAACTCTTTTCACTAGACATCATAAGGACCAAATTTTGTTAGTACAAATATATGTGGATGACATAATCTTTGGGTCTACTGATCCCAAATTATGCAAGAGATTTGCTGACCTCATGCATTCCAAATTTGAGTTGAGTAGCGTGGGTGAGGTTTCCTACTTCCTTGGTCTCCAAGTGAAGCAGCTCTCTGATGGTATCTTCCTCTCCCAATCTAAATATGCTAAAGAGCTTATTAAAAAGTTTGGGATGGGTGATTCTTCAGGAATGAAAACACCTATGGATACAAATGTTGTTGTGGATTTTGATGCAGCAGGGAAACCTGTAGATCAGAAACATTATAGGGCAATTGTTGGATCCCTATTATACCTAACAGCTAGCAGACTTGATATAATATTTGCCACATGCCTTTGTGCTAGGTTCCAAGTGAACCCTAAAAACTCTCAACTTATTTTCTTAAAAAGGATTTTGAGATATGAAAGTGCAGGTTAGATCTGAAATACTCTAGAGGGGGGGGGGGGTGAATAGAGTATTGTGCTCATTACAAACTTTTTACAACTTTTGTTGTATTCCTAAGTGAACAAGTCAGCAAATAAAATAAATAAGCAGAAAAAACTATCTAATCACAGAGCACAACCAAAACAAAAGAAAAGGGAAATCAGACGACACAAGAAATTTTATAGTGGTTCCCCAACCTTGGTACATCCACTCTTCTACCACCCTGGCAGGAATCCACTAAGGTTTTTGATCAGGTGCCTGACACCAATGAGCTTTTGTTCAGGTGCTCAAAAACCAAAACCTCAAGTCTTTTGGAAGGAGACTTGTAACCAAGAATAATTTTGAAGGGAATTAAAGCCCTGTACAGGAGTTGGAAAAGAGGTGATGGTGTCTTCTCTTTCTCAATAACAACTGAGAAGAATGTGGATTGATGTTAGCAGATTTTGCTCCCCTTGAGATCAGGAAAACTGGAGCACTGCTTCAGGGTGACAGGTCTTGAAAGCTTGAGTGCCTGGACCAGAGATTGCTTCAGGACTTCTTTGAAAGATAGAGAATTGTTATCCTTTTGAAGTTGTCCTGGAGGATTGAAGGAAGAAGACTCTTGATAGTGATTGATTGTTCTTCTTATTCTTCTTGAAGATGTTCTCTAGCCTGGGCTGATTGCAGAACAGAACTTTTGATTATTGTAGGATTGTTGTTCTGTGCAATCTGTCTGTGTGTCTGGTATTACTGATTGTACTATTACTCTGTTACTGCATAATCCCTTTTCTCTTTGTGTGTCTCTCTAACTGAGGAACATTCGAAATTTTGAATGTTGAGCAGTAATTGCAGTCGGCCTTGGAAAGAAGCGGCAATCAATAATTTCCCTAACTGTCCCATGGAAAAATGGAATGTAATAATGCAAGATCAATGTGCGTTCTAACGGTAACATTCTGAGAGGATCTGGCATTGATAACTCCGGAATCATCGCCAAGAACCGGGACTAAAAAAGGGAGAAGACCTAGTATGGAATCGTCGAACGAAGAACACCAATCGTCGAGCTAAGTTCACAGTTCGTCGAGCTGAGCTTGAGTTCGTCGAGATAAGCTTGATGAGTTCTTCGACCAAACAAAAGAAATTAGTCTTCCAGGGAAATCTTGTCAATTCTGCTTTAACATTTGTCGAACTGACAATCTTCATTCGTCGAGCTGAGATCCAAATTCGTCGAGTTGAGAATGATTGTGGACTTGGAATCTGAGAAGTGTCTGACTGAGAAGGAATCAAATCGTAGACCACAAATCGTCGAGTAGAATACTGAAATCGTCGACCTGAGAAGTTGACTTCGTCAACCTGAGAAGTTGAGAACTTGAGATCCAAGTTCGTCGAACTCAGAATCTAATTCGTCGACCGAAGCTTGAAGCTGGACTTAGAAAAAATTCTGAATTTATCCTGACTTTAGCTTATTGAAGAGACTCAGTCTTCGTCGAACAAAGAACAAGGATCGCCGAGCTCAGCACTAAGAATTATCTCAAGATCATCGAGCGCAGAACACTTTTCGTCGAGCTGAGTTCGACGAATGTCGAACTCATCTTACTTAGTCTTGAAATATTCTAAGTCTGGAGTCTCTAATGGTCTTGTTGATAGCTGGTCCATCTGAAGTTGACTTTAAGGACTTGTCCTATACTCTAGGACACAAATTTGACCCTGATTATACATGATGGGTCACATCATATGCTAGTGAACCTAGCCCAAATCAACTAGGGATCCAACAAGATATATAAAGAGTTGCCCTAATCTAGGACTCTTGTATCCTGCAGAGTCAGAATTTGAGTTAACTGGATACTCAGATGCTGACTATGTTGGATGTAGAGTGGACATGAAGAGTACCTCTGGAACTTGCCAGTTCCTGGGTATGAGACTTGTCTCCTGGTTTTGTAAAAAGCAAACATCTGTGTCTACATCAACTGCATAAGAAGAATACATGGCTGCTGGCAGCTGCTGTTCATAAATGTTATGGATACAAAACCAACTCCTAGACTATGGTGTCAACATAAATAATTCAACATTATTTTGTGATAATACTAGTGTTATTGCTATAGCACAGAATCCAGTTCACCATTCTAGGACTAAATATATTGAAATAAGACATCATTTCATTAGAGATAATTTAGACAAAAAGAAAATTAACTTAATCCATATTCCTATTGATTTACAGAGAGTAGACATTTTCACCAAACCCTTGGATGAGAAAAATCATCTGTTCTTTATAAATCAACTGGGAATGATCAATGGAGAAGAGTTAAATTAGTTTTTGTCTGCATTCGACGAATTTTTCAGAGTTCGTCGAATGGAGTTCGACGAATTAGGGAAAGTTTGAGAGATGCTCATCGAACGGAGATCGACGAATTCTCTGTGTGGAAACAATTTTTTGTCGATCGAAGATCGACGAACTTTGCTTCAGAAGAAATTTCGTCGAATGGAGTTCGACGAACTGTTTTCGATTCTTCTAGATGAGATCGATGAATTATTTGTCTATAATTTATTTCATCGAGCTCAGTTCGAAGGATTGTTTCATTTTCGTGGAACGGAGATTGTCCATTCATATTCTGAAAATCTTATATCTAGGTTATCTTCGACCTCCGTCCTACGCTTTCAGTTCTCTTGCTCTTGATCTCCATTTTCTCTGTCTTTCTTGCAGGTCATCAATGGCGATTCCAGCAGGAGCTTTGGATGCCATGAAATTTGACACAGGTTTTGACATGGATTTCGATACATTCCAACACTCTGACCCCATATTTCTCTATATTCTGGAACTACTAGACGAGCAGGGTCTCAAGGACTTTATGACCCGAAGGATTAAACTACATGGAACTGAAATAAGAGAATGGGTATACACGTCTACTATTTCTGAGGAAAATATTTTGACAGGAACTATAGGGAGTAATGCTGTTCTGTTATCTCCCGCAATTCTTTCTGAAATTTTTGGATTGGTAAATGGAGACGATGATATGGAAATGGATTCTGAAGAATACACATCGATGATAAAGTCGATGGGGGTTTTTTGGAAACAACACTAACAAGTTGTTAAAGAAACAACTGTCTGCCGCCTATCAGTTCTTGGCAGACATTGTGGGAAAAATACTGATGGGCAAGCACACCGCACATGATTACATTACCCGACATCAATTCCTTATCATGTGTGCTGTGGTGAATAAGCGTCCTGTTGATTGGAGCAAGATCTTCTTCGAGTTGATAAAGAAGAAAATCAGCAAGAAAGAGGTTTTCTTTGGAAGAATCCTGGGGATCTTCCTCCAGGAAAAGGCTGGTGAATTCATGGTCTCCCCGACCATCTTCATCAATGCCAGCAAGCGCCTCACCTGCGCTTTGTTTGGCAGATGGGAGAGGACAATCTCCAAGCCATCCAAGGCTTCCTCCTCTTCCATCCCTGCTTCATAAGGCACCAGGGCTGTTAAAGCCACTCCCACAGCTGCTGAGGAGATCCTTCCCCCTCCACCATCTCTTCCAGCACCCCTTCCAGCAAAGAAGCCTCCTCATGTGCCTACTCCTCCTCCATCTCCACAACTGGACATCACCAACATACCTTCTCCACCTCTATCTCCACCTCTGCAAGCTAATCAACAATCAACACCTCCAGCTTCACCTCATGACACACATATCCTTACACCTCCTCAGTCTCCACTTCCCCCTCATTTGTCCTCCATTCCATCTTACACCCTACCCACAGACATTGCCATGCCAGATGCCACCATTCCATCTTCATCACCATCCACTCATCACATATCAGCAGTTCTACGATCCATTCCATCCTCTTCCCCTTCCTCCTTTGATTAATCTACCATATCCTCTATTATCACCATTCTCACTCCTCTCATCAAAACCCTTATCACAGAGGCCATTACACCTCTTGTGCATTCTATTAATTCTTTATCTGCTCAAATTTCTGACCTTTCTGCTGCCCCCTCCTCAGTCCAGGGCCTGGCCTCAGTCCCTACTGAACCCAGGCAGGGGGAGATGCCTGATGATGAAGTAGCAGCACAAGCTTCAGATACAGATTCTCCAGCAGATACTGCAGATTTTTTAGTCCCTTCAGAAGTTCTTCCAGATACTACAGATACAGAGTTAATTGATTTGATTAATTTTATTAATACTGATATGGATATTGCTGACATGGATACTGCTGAAACTGTTGGTGATTTTTCTCTCAATCCAACAGTTAATCTACAAGAATTACTGCAAGTTTTTGATACTGTACATATGCAGTTTCTTATAGCAGACTTTACTAAGCCACAGTTGGCTATTGTTCCCTATACTTCTCCAATAAGTCCAGCATTTGCTAAGCAACTCTGTGACAGTTTTGCTCTTCCAGTTGTTGCTCCTTCATCTACAGTTATTCCAGAAGATATCTCAGTCCCAGTTTTTGTTATGGATGATTCCCCTATGCCAGATTTGGATGAGCTAATCTTGGCTAATATTGAAGAGGAGAACAAGGCAGCAGCTGAAAGCTCTGTCCCAACTATTTCTGATTCCTGTACAGTCTCCTCCTCATCTGTTGCTGAAACTTCAGTTGTTGAAACTTCTACTTCTGCCCCTGCTCCATCAAAAGCAGTCATTAATGCTAAAACTTTAAAAGCATTGGATACTTTATATGACATCCCTCAGGGTTCTGATACTGAATATGATGATGAGGATGATGATGATTCAGATGAACAAGCCTCCAAGAAGAAAAAGAAATTGCTGACAAAGAAAAGGAAGGCTCCTCCTCCTCCAGCTCCTAAGCCTAATCCCACTGCTGACACCCATTATTACATTTTGCACAATGTTACTCCTTACAAGGGAATGCCTGCATGAATGTGGTTATCAAAGAATCAGTAGAAGGAAACGAAAAGAAGCAGGAGATATTCTCCTCCATCAGTACACAGATATTGAAAGGATCCACCTCCTCCTCCTCCTCCAACAGGTGGTACCACTGGCTCTAGCTCTCAGAGATCTGCCCCCATGCAAACCTATCAGAGACAGTTAGGGAGATCCTCTGGAAGCAGCCAGAAGAGGCAACCATCCTCAGGAAATCAACATCAGCATCAGCAGTAAAAGTAACAAACATCTGAAGATCAAAAAGCTGACAGTCCAAAAAGGCCATACTCTCCTCCGATTCCATTTGAAGATCCTAAAACAGACAATACTGCAAAAATGTCCAAATTCCAGGAGCTAATTGGCCTATCTTTGATCAATAAAGCAAAGGCTGAAGGAAGAGACACATCAAGGTTAACATCTATGTCAAAGTACAAGAAAGAAGAGTTAAAAAGGTTTGACAAAGGTAGCAAGCTCTTCAATGTTGATGATTATATGAAGCTCCATCCTGAAGTAGTTGTCCCCAGAGCTACATCACTGAAGATTATTGGGGCAGCTGACATGACTATGACTGCAGCAGAGGCTTCAAATCCTAACAGAGAAATTATTTTCAAAAAGCCAGGAGAGAAGTCAACTGAAGACAAGTCTTTGAAGAAAAAGAAGAAGTAATCTTTATTTTGTTTTAATTTCTTCCTGCATTTGTTTTCAAACTATGTGTCTTAAACAAAGCCTATATATTTATATATGCTGCATGTGTTAGTAATTCTCTGCCAGATATATTTCTTTTTCTAACTTTGTTTATCTGTCTTGAGTCTCTTAGTGACGTCACCCAAATAGGGGGAGATTGTTGGATCCCTAGTTGATTTGGGCTAGGTTCACTAGCTTAGGATGTGACCCATCATGTATAGCCAGGGTCAATTTGTGTCCTAGAGTCTAGGCCAAGTCCTTAGAGTCAACTTCAGATGGACCAACTATCATCAAGACCATCAGAGACTCCAGACTTAGAAGATTTTAAGACTAAGTAAAGTGAGTTCGACGTTCATCGAACTCAGCTCGATGAAAGGTGCTCTGCGCTCGACGATCGTGAGGCATTTCTTTGTGCTGAGCTCGACGATCTTTGTTCTCTGTTCGACGAAGACAGAGTTTCTTCAACAAGCTAAAGTCAGGACAACTCCAGATTTTTCTAAGTCCAGCTTCAGGCTTTGGTCGACGAATTAGAATCTGAGCTCGACGAACTTGGACCTCAAGTTCACAACTTCTCAGGTCGACGAATTCAGTACTCTACTCGACGATTTCTGGACTACGATTTAAATCTCTCTTAGTCAGAGACTTCTCAGAGTCTAAGTCCACAATCATTCTCAGCTCGACGAATTTCGATCTTAGCTCGACAAATGAAGATTGTCAGTACGACGAAGATTGAAGAAGAATTGACAAGATTTCCCTTGAAGATTGTTTGCTATTGTCTGGTCGACGAACTCATCAAGCTCAGCTCGATGAACTCAAGCTCATCTCGACGAACTCTCTCAAGCTCAGCTCGATGAACTCAAGCTCAGCTCGACGAACTCAAACTCAGCTCGACGATTGGTGTTCTTCATTCGACGATTCCAGACTAGGTCTTCTCCAGTTTCTCGTCCCGTTTCTTGGCAATGATTCCAGAGTAATCAATGCTCAATCTTCTCGTAATGTTACAGTTAGAACGCGCATTGACTATGGATTATTACATGCCATTTTTCTATGGGACAGTTAGGGAAATCATTGATTGCCGCCTCCTTCCAAGGCCGATTATAATTACTGCTCAACATTCAAATTTCGAATGTTCCTCAGTCAGCAAATAGATACCACAAAAGAAAAGGATTAATCAGTAAGAAACAATCAGCAATACAGACATACAGACAGATTGCACAGAAGAACAATCTTATAGAAATCAAAAAGTTCTTTACTGCAATCAGCCCAGGCCAGAGAACATCTTCAAGAAGAAGAAGAACAATCAATCACTATCAAGAGTCTTCTTCCTTCAATCCTCCAGGACAACTTCAGAAGGACAACTAAACCTTATCTGTCAAAGAAGTTCCTGAAGCAATCTCTGGTCCAGGCACTCAAGCTTTCAAGACCTGTCACCCTGAAGTAGTGCTCCAGTTTTTCTGATCTCAGGGGGAGCAAATCTCCTAACATCAATCCATATTCTTCTCAGTTGTTATTGAGAAAAAGAAGATACCATCACCTCTCTTCCAACTCCTGTACAGGGTTTTAATTCCCTTCAAAATAATTCCTGGTTATAAGTCTCCTTCCAAAATACTTGAGGTTTTTGTTTTTGAGCACATGAACAAAAGCTCATTGGTGTCAGACACTTGATCAAAAACTTGAGTGGATTCCCGCCAGGGTGGTAGAAGAGTGGATGTACCCAGGTTGGGGAACCACTATAAATTTCTTGTGTCGTCTGGTTGCCCTCTTTATTTTGTTTTGGCTGTGCTTTGTGATTTACTAGGCTGTGTTGTTCTGTGCTCTGTGATTATATAGGTTGATGTGCTTATTTATTTTATTTACTGACCTGTTCACTTAGGAATACAACAAAAGTTGTAAAGTTTTGTAAGAGAGCACAATACTCTATTCACCCCCCCCCTCTAGAGTATTTCAGATCTACCTTCACTTTCAGAGAGCCTGACAGCGGGATCTGCTCGAGGTCTAAGGATGACACCAAGTGACTTCCAGCCCTGTCAGCTAGGTGAGAGCCTGACAGCGGGATCTGCTCGGGGTCTAAGGCTGATACCATCGAGTGAGTTCTAGCCCTGCCAGCTAGGTGAGAGCCTGACAGCGGGATCTGCTCGAGGTCTAAGGATGACACCGAGTGACTTCCACCCCTGCCAGCTAGGTGAGAGCCTGATAACGGGAACTGCTCGGGGTCCAAGTACACTTCACTTTTTCAGGCAAACTCACTGCGACAGCATTGTCGTGTTAAAGACCTTTTATTATTAAAAATCAAAGCACCGCTTACATGTTTTAAGGGAAAAAGCGTTTTCAGTTATCACCACTCCAGGTGAGACTTAGGTTCTCGCCCTCCACATTTTGGAGTCGATACCCCCTTGATCTCAAAGCTTCTTTTACAATAAATGGACCTTCCCAGCTGGGGTTTAGTTTCCACACGGTTGCCGACCTCCCTGCTGCATCCACCTTCTTCAGCACCAAGTGCCCCTCCACAAATTACTTGAATCTGACGTGCTTGTAAAAGTACTTGGCCATCCGCCTCTTCACCTCTTCCTGCCAGATGGCAGAAAGATCCCGTAGTTCTTCCACCATGTCAAGGGAGAGCTGCAACTCCTCATTATCGGCCTGCCATTCTTCCCTGCCTTCCCTGGCCGCAACAACTCGAGGTGTCTGAACTTCAAATTCCACGGGTAGCAATGCCTCGCACCCATGAGAGAACTTTAAGGGGGTCTCTCCGGTAGCTGTGTTGGGGGTGGTCCTCAAGGCCTAGAGAACCGCCGGAAGCTATTCCACCTAGCTCCCCTTCAGATTTTCCACCTTCTTCTTTAGGAGGTTGACAGTGATCTTGTTCGCGGCTTCCACCTACCCGTTGCTCCTAGGGTGGTGGACCGAGGCGAACCTGAGGTCGATCCCAAGCTGCTCGCAGAAGCTGGTAAATTCCGCGCTGGCGAACTGGGACCCATTGTCCGTGACAATGGCCTGAGGGAGCCGATGGAGACAGATGATCTCCCCCCACACGAAGTTCTTGCTGACCTGGGAAGTTACCTTGGCCAGCGCCTTCACTTCCAACAACTTGGAGAAATAATCGATCATCACTAGTAGGAACATCCTCTACCCACTGGCATGGGGGAACAGTCCAACCAAATCCATTCCCCAAATGGAAAAGGGCCAGGGGGCTGTCATACTTTTGAGTCGCTGAGCCGGCTGTAGCTGGAGGGGAGCAAACAGCTTGCATTTATGGCACCTTCTTGCGAACTCCGTTGCATCACGACCCAGGGTGGGCCAGAAGTACCCCTGTCTGACAATCCTCCCTTCCAGGGCCCGACTCCCGGAGTGACTCCCACACTCTCTAGAGTGGACTTCTTCCAAGATTCTTTGTACTTCCCTCTCGGCCACGCATCGAGCCAACATCCCCGAGAGAGTCTTCCTGTACAATTGACCGTCCTGAAGGAGATAATACGCCGACTTGTGCCTGAGCTTCTTCCGATCTACCCCCTCCAAGTACTCTCCCGTGGAAAGGAAAGTTGTGACGGGGTCTATCCATGAAGGCCGCTAATCTATCTCCATGAGTTCCCCCTCTTCGATGGAAGGGCGGAATAGGTCGGTGATGGTACCCCCCACCCGGGGACCATGTTTTGCGAGCTGATCGACCTGCTCATTCTCCTCCCGGGGTACGTGCTGGATGGAGAATGTTTGGGACGTGCCAATGACTCCCTTTACTTTGGCCAAAAGTTCTCTGTTGCACACAGCTGCTGGCCGAAAAATCTCCGAAGGGTTGAAGATGGCTTCAGATTGCCAGAGAATGCTTCCCGAAGGGTGGAGATGAGTGGAGGACCTGCGGGGATGAGATACGGTGGTTCGCGCACAACAGCGGGGCAGAAAATTAAGTGATGATGCCTTAATTCGCGGAGCACGGGTACAAATACTACAACAAAGAAATAGAGCGCAAAATCAGTGGCACACGACTAGAGGTCGTGCGCACTATATCCCGTGATCGTGCGATTAGCAGTGACAGAACTCCAGAAAAATAAGATAACGCGCATGAGTAGTGAAGCATGACCAGCGGTCATGCACACTATGTCCAATGATCGTGTGATTGCACCAGACAGAGCTCGGAAAAATGGAGAATAGTGCGCAAGATCAGTGGCTGACAGCCAATGGTCGTGCGCTATAGATCCAATGATCGTGCACAGTATTCCTATACCATTTGGGGATCGATGAATAGACAGCGCACGACCAGCAGTCATGTGCTAAGGAGTCCACTGACTGTGTGCATGTAAAAATGCACGATCAGTGTGTAAGACCCCATTTTTTTCTTTTTAAACCATGGGGTTTTAGGCCCAGAACCGCCGCTTTGTGGTGACACCATCACGCCCGGGAACGTCGTCACCACAAAATGTCGATCCTGTCGGCCATATCGATCACAAAAAAGTAGCAAAAGTATGAGAGTACATGAAATTAGAACTCTAACACATGTCCACAATAATCACATATATAGTAATAATCCTCCACGAAGGGAGAGTCCACAACAATTATAATAAAAGTACTGGACATAGGGCTCATGCATGATAGATTAAAGTCTTCACTACAAGTCACTCATCGTGGAAGCAAATCTATAACTACTACTAGCGAACGAGACTCACTGTCCCAGCTGTCTAAACTCCGGTGCTAGACTGTCCCATCTCCAAGCATGTCGACCTCCGGGGATGCACCTTCAAGATGGGCTCCACGATACCCTAAAATAATTTGGTCCGAAAACCGTTAGTCTAAAAGACCAAGTCCTATCATCCCGTATCCCTCCCCCTATGGCTCCTAGGCACCGAGCGGGGACAAGGAAAGGAAAGGTAAGTAAGGTGGAGAATAAACAAGTAACCTTAACTAATGAAGGAAGGTACAAACTAGCAGCAAGGTAGAAAGTAAAGCAGAGCAGTAACTTAATGGAAGGTAAATTAAGAAACAAGTAACCTTAACTTATATGAATGCCATACAAACTTATAAGTTAAGGGATCTTTTATAAGGCTCCCATCGTATAAAAAGTCCCATACCGATTTATACGTTGGGGTGTCGGTTTTCAAGCAAGCAATTTATATATCCATAAAATAATAACCTTAGATTATAAGCACGCTCACACAATCTTATAAACTAAGGGGTCGTTTTGCATGGCCTATCGTATAAAATGTCCTATACCAATTTATACGATGGGTGTCAGGTTTAAATGCAACATACCCACCCGACTCTGTGCACATAGACCTTTAGTTCCCCCTTTCTGGAGCCTAACCTCCCAGGATACCTTCGTAGTGGCAAACGGAAGAGGTGGGTTGGGCCTCGCCAACCTCTAAACCGGTAATTACACTGCCAATCATACCTATCATACGCCTCAACGTTGGTGCACTAATCAAAGCTCCGTCATACAATTTTCCGGCTGGTCCACCCGACTTAAATTGGCGAAGTGCTAAACCACACTTACAGAGTCAATGTATTGGAGTCGGTGCATTGACCCTCAAACACCGAAGACCCACCACCTTAGAATTTATTCACATGTAATCTTGATGTATCAACCACCGAGCCAAGGCTACCCGGACTAACACCTCCGTCACAACCAACAACCGAGCAAAAGCTCACCGGACTATCCTGTTCGTCACAATGATCGGTCGAGCCATCGGCTCGCCGGGCTAACTGCCCACCCAAAACCACCGAACCTACCACCCGTGTGAGCCAAACTAACTTCCCGAGACACCGAAGTGTGTGAAAGCGGACCCATATTTATACTAGTTGCTCTTAAACATTGATTTTTCTTACGGTTTAGGTTACCCCAAGATTGCCCAAGGTATTCCTGGTGAAGGGCTCTCACAGGGTACTAGTAACTACAATGGGCTGAACACCATAGCTCCCTTTCGCAAGGTACTTACTATTATTGGTTAATACCCGATTCCAGATCCCTTTCAATATTACTCTGGATCTAACCCTAGTGTGTTTTGACCCCCCCCCCCCCCTCTCTACAAGAAAGATGATCTTTCGTCGATCCGGAGCACCCCCCAATCCTAGTGTACCACGCAATTTCCTCATCACAACTTCCAATGATGAACTCAATCTCATTTTACCCAAAGCAGCTAACTATTAACCCAAACCCATATGCCCAATTCAAATGCTATCACATTTTCTGCAGTTTTACTATATGCAGACTAACCTATACTATATGTTGTACATGTTAGGAGGTACTCCATATTTTCATCACAAGTCCTAAGATATTTAATGGGGGTCTATCATGACATGATTAGCCTATCTCCAGAAACATATAATTTTCCTAATTAATTTGGTATTTAATTAATTTTCCCCAAAGTTAGGCCATGGGTAATTTGAACATGAAGTATAATATTTTCTCAAATAATGGCCACCCAAAAATTATGAAAACTAGATAACAGAGGAATAACAGTAAATACCAAGTTTGATGATTTTTCCAAAAATGATTTGGCCTCTAATTAATTAATCCAATAATAAGCCATTAATTATGGCTAAAGAAGAAAGTATTAAAGTTAATCATCAGAAAATTGTAGAAACATTACTGAATCTCAAGGATGACTAGAAAGGGCCTCTAACCAAAAATCTCATTTTATCAAGATTAATAAGTATCAAAATTAATTTAATTACTTTTACTTAAAAAAACACCTTGTGAACCAACCCCTACAGATAGACTTCCAAAAATTCCATAAAAATTCACAGAGCTTTTAAATGTCAATAAAAGTCTTCTTACCAAATTTCTTAAGTTTCAGTAAGTGGTTTCTTCATAAGAAATTTTTAAGTAGAAGGTGCAACTTGATGGGTTGTGAATGAAGTACCCTATATAATGATCAAAAATTCATATTAAAAATTTCTAGGGCTTATTATAGTCTTAAAACATAGCTTGGCTAAAATCATCCAAACCCAAGGTTAGAAAGTCACATAATAAAATTCTTCAAGACAACCCAAGATAGTGCACTTTTCAAAGGAACCCAATTGTAAACTATCCAAACATTATGTAGTAAATTTCAGTGGTTAATATGATTAAGAAAATGACCTCTACCAAAATTTCATGCAATTCATAGTCATATGAGCCACTAGACATTCCTTAATATGTATGTACCCAAAAACTTACCCAGTGGTTTAAGTGGTGTGCATGTGTCCAAATCCCACCATATCTCTCCCTAGGGCTTTTCACCACCCTAGGATCACATGGACTAAACACTAATTCCATACAAGGTCATATCACCCCATACCCTTCACAAATCCCCAAAGATCAACCTTAGGGTTTGAACTTGGGTCCTAGGGCAAATCCACCCCAAATTCCATGTGAGGGTGTCCAACATCATATAAAACCAGTGGCACAAGATTCAACCTCTGTTGAGGTGATTTGACACTCAAACCAACAAGGAACACTTTGACCTAAATACCCCCTTTTAGGCCAAGGCTAGCTTTTACAAAAATTCAACACAAATCATCTCCAAATGAGATGGAATTTTATCTAGAGCCTTATGATGACCCCTAGGACCACTGACCAAAATTTGGGAGGTTTTGGAGGATATTATGTCCCCTAATTAAATTACCCTAGGATTATTAAATAATTTTAAAAACTATAGAACAAGTTTCTTCAAAATTTTACATTTTTGGACATGACCTAGGTATAGGTAAGATTAACTACCTGTCAAAATTTCAGGTCATTTGGACCTGTGATGAATAGGGGAACACATTTAAATCTCGGAATAGCCCGAGGTATAGACCTACCAAAATGAGTGCTCTAGTCAAACCACTTACCCAAATGGGTTGAAACAAATTTTACATTAAATTAGACACATAGAGCTACAATTTTCATGATTACCATTTTCTCGGATTAAGCGTCTAAGTATTTTTAATAATTAGAAACATTAACTGTATAATATGTGACATGAAATCATTTAATTGAAATCATTTAATTCCTAAGATTTTAATTAAGGCGCACGAATCTTGGCTCAGAATAGGCGGCATCGAGTCATCTTTAAGCTCCAGCCAAGGACCAGGATTCCCCCGACCTGGAGCTTGTTCCATCCCCAATACCCGGCCACCCAGCCACCTCTCTGGTCGGCCACCGCCACCACCACATCCGTCGAGGTGGTGGCTATCGCCATGCTGCGGCACAGCCTTCGGAGGGGAAGATTCCGGCAATCCCGACAAGTTAATTTTTTGGAAAAACTAGTGAAATTTCTTCCCCCGATCGGGCTCAATTGAGCCCGTTGCTTATCCCTATTGATTCCTATGATCTACCCACAAAAGGAGCAAGGGACTACCTATTGGGAGGGTTGGAGGTGCGTTGATCTCCGATTTGCCATGGTGGTGGTGGCACCGATCGGGTTTCTGCAACAGCACAGTCATGTGCTTCGAATTCTTCAGGTAAAGGTTGTAACCTTCTCCCCTCTGTCTGATGATTCTTTTAAGATCACTAATTGGGGATGGGGAAGGGTGTAAATCCAATGGCCATGAATGGCCATTAATGGTCATTTTCAGTTTAAGCCATTTGAAAGGCTGAGACACCCCATTGCCCGGCCACCTCATGAAAATCCTTTCCCTGCCTCCAAGGACTAAAAGCCCATCAAGGTGGGGGGTTTTGAAACCTCCATGGCCATAATGGCCATTAAGCTCCATTTTCTCTATCCTCAAAAATTGAGTAACTCCTTCCTCTCTCTCCTATTCATCATTCTCTGAATTTGGTGGACCCAAAATGTGTGTCTCCACTTCCTTAGATTAATGGGCCACACCACTTTGGCTTAGCCCACATGAATTGGGCTAGGTTAACCTAAGTTGCCACTTTAACCCATGAGTTTACTTTGGTAAACATGACCATTTGGGTTGACCCGAAGGGGTCCTTGGTGACCTCTTAGCTTCCCCTAAGGTCCCGGAAGGGTTGTGTAGGGTTGACTTGGCACCTTGGCGGTCACTTGCCCGTAAATAGGGCACTTTGACCAATTTAGGGCTAGGGTTGACTTGGGTCAACTTAGCCTCTAAGGTTGACCCCAATGGGTCTTTGGTGACCCATTGAATTCACCTTAGGTCTAGGAAGACCTAGGTAGGGTTGGTTGGGCACATTAGGGGCACATTGCCCTTAGTTAGGGCACCTTGCCAAATTTAGGACTTGGATTATCCTATGTCAACTTGGCAACACTGGGTTGACTCCAATGGACCCTTAGGGCTCTAATGGACCTTGCATTAGGTTAGCGAGGTTATGGTGGGGTCTTGGGGTCATGGTGAAGCCCCATGATCATCCTAAACTAGTGTTTAGAAACCTACTATTTGTAGACCATAATGATCTCACCTACATTCCTAGGTCCACTTGGTCTTCTTGAGCTTCCTAGGGTTTTGTCATGACCTAGTCATGACAAAACCGCTCCTAGGGGTCTAGTTGTCTGAGGGATGCTACAAATCACAATACCTAAACAAAAAATTTCATCCTCGAAATTCAAGTTAGGCCTACGGGGTTTCAAGTATGAGATATAAAATGTAACATCCCGAGAGGTTGTATGGAATACCTGACTGAAAATCTTCGGGTACTTTTGTTGCATCAAATCTTGAGGCTCCCATGTGTGCTACTCCTACCCATGATTCCTCCATAGGACCTTGACCAACAAGACCTTCTTGCGTCGCAGGACCCGTATCCCAGTATCATCTATCTGGATCGTCTCTAGTTGCACCAATCGATAAGAAGCTATAGGCCCATCTGTTGTCATAATCTGCTGCACCGGCCGAAGTAGAGCTCTCCTTAGGGACGAAACGTGAAGGACGTCATGCAAACCTGCTAGCTCTGGCGGTAGCTCCAGTCTATAAGCCAAGGGGACAATCTGTTCCAGGATCCAGTAAGGCCCCATGTATCTCGGGCTGAGCTTCTTCCGACCATGCAACCGCGAGAGTCCATGTATCGGTCGGAACTACAAAAATACTCGGTCTCCTACCTGAAAGTCTACTTGATAATGCCGAGCATCGTTATACTTAGCCTGCCTGCTCTGGGCCTCCAACATCCTGTCTCATATCGTTCACACCTTAGCATTCGTATCCTCAACAAACTCCGAGACCAGTGCCTTTGTATCCTAATCCTGGATCCAAGACAAAGTAGTCTTGCATCTCTGCCCGTATAAAGCCTCATAAGGGTCCATGCCAATGCTGGACTGGTGGCTGTTATTGTATGACAACTTGATCAATGGTAGCTGCCTCTCCCATGGCTCTCCGCGGTCCAGTATGCCAAGACGCAGTAAATCCTCAAGGGTTCGATCGGTGTGCTCTGTCTGTCCATCCGTCTGAGGGTGGAAGGCGGTACTAAAAGTCGATCATGACCCCAAATACACCAGAACTTCCCTCCATTCCTTAGACGTGAAACGTCCATCACGATCGGACACTATCGTCCTTGGCACTCCATGATATCGAACGAACTGCTCCACAAACTTTCGTACCAAGTTACCCACTGAAGCATCCTTCCTAATTAGTAGAAACGTGGCCACCTTCATCAATCGGTCGATAATCACCAATATCGAGACATTCCCAGCATTTGACAGAGGAAGACCATGTATAAAGTCCATGTGGATGTCGTCGAATTTCCACTACGGCACTGGAAGTGGCTGCAATAATCCTGTGGGTTCCTACACTCCGCCTTCACCAACTAACAAGCCTCGCAGTGGGTCATGAAGTAGGTGATATCCCTCTTAATTCTCGGCCAGTACATTGTCCACTTCAGGTCGGCCGTCATCTTGGTGATGCCTGGGTGGACAGAGTACCTGCTGTAGTGATCCTCAGTCATGATGTCCTCCCGAATTCTGCCCCCAGCCGGTATGTATACTCTGCCTCTGAAGCATAGCAACCCATCTCTCTCTATATATTCCCCAGCTATGCCTGCTTCAAAGGTCCTGAATACTGGCTCCAGCTTGTAATCCCTTCTCTGCCGAGCTCTGATACGACCCTGAATGGTGTCGGTGGCCACCATCGACGATACGTACTGGTATAGCTCTGGGTGACCCTCAGACACCAGAGATATTTGCATCTTCTCTAACATCTGCACCAACTCCATGGCCATCAGCTTAGGTCCTGCTCCTGAGTGATGGAGACGACGACCCTCAACTTGACGATGGTACCGACACGCTTACGGATGATGGTGCCCCCCAAATCAAAGACGCGCGTTGCCGGGACAAATATTTTGACAAGCACCATCGCCGCTACAATCTCCGCCCGCGGCACCCTAGTAATTAATTAATACATATAATTACTCTATTATAAGTATTAATTAATTATTTTGTTTTGTTTTCTTTCTTTAATTAATTTTGCTTAATGAGACTTTATTTAATTTCATGTTTTGGGCTGCTTATAGACATTGGTTGTTGTAAGCCTATATATAGGCAAGATGTTATAGGAATGGGGATTGAAGATTGATGAGAATATTTGAAATTTAAAATTTACTTTTGATTTGGAAACCTCCTCCTCCCTCTCTTTCCTTCTCCTCTCATAGCCAAATTTGGCATTCTCCCTCTTCTAGGTTTCGGCCAACCAAGGATCCACCGCCCTCCTCCACTGCTTCCCCCATTTGGCCACCGGCCTACCTCGTCTTCCCACCGTGAAGCCACGTCCCCTTTCCCGCAGGCGGATCCTCCAAGGTGCGGCCATCCTGAGGGACAAAAGGTTCACCACCTTTTCTCTCTCCCATTCTCTCGGCCGGCCGAGTGCAAGAAGACGTTGTTCTCGTGGACGTGCTCCGGCGTGACGCAGGGAAGGCGACGAGTTTTCTCTCCATCCACTGTGACTCCGGTGGAACCGTTGAAGGGCGATCAAATTTTGGCTTAGATCTACTCCTTGATCTAACTCCGAGCGGGGTAACGAAATTTCTACAACCTTGAGAATTATTTTCCCTCTAGATAATTTTTGTGGTGGAAAGCATAGGCGTGCAATTTTGATAGCATTGGAATCTTCATGGGTTTCTTGAACGAATCTTGCGTTTATCTTAATTTGTTTAAATTCGAGAAGGCTCGGCGGGCTTCGTTTCTTTTTGTTGGGAGAGATCTACCATTTCTTGTGAATCATATTTTTTTTGGTAGATCTCTTTTGGTACAACTCCGCTCGTTCGGGCGCAATAGTCGCCCCTTTAGCTTGATCGAATCTCGGCCTATAGCCGTTGTTCGGTCTCTAACGGATTGGCTACCCGTACGTTAGCCTTGGATCGCTAAGCTTTGCAAACGTGTGGGCTGGAATAATTTTCTGTGTGAATCACAAATTAGTTGGAACGTCGAGAGGGGACCATAATTTCGCTAATATTCGTGTCGCGCGTACAACGCTACATCAATTTGGTATCAAAGTGAGGTTCACGTTAATTTCTTAATTGGCACCCTTCCCCTTCTTTTGCACGTCGGCACGTATGTTTCAAGTTCGTTTATAAAAAAGTCCCAAAATTTTTTTTAAAAAAAAACAAAATTTTTTTTTTTGCTTTCTTATTTATTTCAAAAAAAAAAAAATTTGCTTTCATTTGCACGTCGGCACGTACGTTTTGCATGCACACTAGATTAGGCACGGAGTATACCCCGTCTACCTCCCAAATGTCAGACGAGCGGGATGTGGGACACAGTCCCACATCAATCGACGATCTCCGTCAGGATTTCAATGCGCTGATGACAGAGATGAGGGCGATGTTTCACCAGGTGAATTTAAACATCGCCGCTATCCGTAATCAAACCGTCCCTCCACGTGACGAACGGAACAATAATCATCACAATGATTATGTTCCTCGTGCACCTTTTCACAATAATCGGGAACCCTTTGAGTTTGATCTTACTAGGGCGGTGCGAGTCAAACCCCCGTCGTACGATGGACTGGGAGAACCCCAAGTCTTTCACGACTGGGTTATGGAGATGGAGTGTTATTTTGAGTGGCATAGCCTGACTGACGAGAATAAGGTGAGAGTTGCAAGAATGAAGCTTTTGTGTAGGGCTACGATATTCTGGTTGAATGAGGAGCGACGTTTAGGCGCGGTGAATGGTGGCTTACCACCAGTTGGTTGGACCGTAATGAAAGCCATGTTGACTGATCAATATGCCCCCGCGTATCACCGGACACAGATGTTTGACGAATTAGCGACCCTAAAGCAAGGGAATAGATCGGTCTCTGAATACATGAGTCTTCTCAAGGATAAGATGGTTAGGTGCGATGTTAAGGAGATGTCAAACCCCCGTCGTACGATGGACTGGTAAACTTCTGTGTTACGGACACACTGATTTGAGCACCACTTTTAACGCCGCATTGGATATTGAAAAGCATAATGTTTTCAAGTCCAAAGGTCGATCCTTTCAGAAGGATAAGGGCAAGTCCATCTTAGGACCACCCCCTCCATTCACACCTACGGATAAGGGCAAGTATCGGTCAGTCGACTCGAACTCTGTTGTCATCACCGCTAGGAACATTAGGAACCCCACGGGTGACAGGGTGCCCGTAGGAAAGATTAGTAAAACAAACGCTACTTGTTTCGCATGCGGTGTTCCGGGTCATTACGCTAGCGAGTGCCCAACCAAGCCCAAACCCTTAGCACTTTTAGATACTGCATCGGGGTCCGCTGAGCTTGTGTATGAACCCGGGGAAGATTCTGAGTCGGAAGGAACGCCTAGTGATTTAGACGACGACACCAATATGATGGTGATGAGGTGTATCCTAGCCACTCCTCGTACGGTAGATGATTGGAATAGGACCAATATATTTTCAGTAAACTTTAAGAATGGAGAGAAATGGTGTAAGCTGATAATCGATAGTGGTAGTTGTATGAACGTAGTGTCCGAAAATGCGGTATCACGGATGTTATTAACCACCGAGCCACACCCTCATCCTTATAAGGTTGCTTGGGTAAATAAGACATCCCTTCCGATCTCAAAGCGTTGCTTGGTACCACTTACCATCAAGGCTTATTTCGAAAAGATCTGGTGTGACGTCATCCCTATGGATGCTTGCCACGTGTTGTTAGGACGCCCTTGGTTATATGATCAGGACGTTACCCGCTTTGGGCGAGCTAACACATATGTGTTTAAATTTAACGGTAAGACTATAACTTTAAAGCCCACTCCGCCTAAGGACCCGTCGTTCCCCCCTAAGGACACGATTGTTCCGGTAGAAAAGAAGGCGTTAAGTTTACTAGGTAAGAGAGAATTCGAGCGTAATACGTTTATAGATGGTATCGTGTATACTTTAGTTTGTCTGCAAGTTAAGGAAGATCTCGTTTCATTCGATAGTTTACCTCCGTCGTTGATGAATCTCCTAGAAGAGTTTAATGATGTGTATCCAGACGAGCTTCCATCCGAGTTACCCCCCATGCGGGACATAAAACATGCCATAGATTTTGTTCCGGGCTCCTCGTTGCCTAATCTACCACATTACTGGTTAAACCCTTCTGCACACTTAGAGTTGCAAACCCAAATTTCCGACTTATTACAAAAGGGGTTCATCCGACATAGCAAGAGTCCGTGTGTCGTACCCGCTTTACTTGCTCCCAAGAAAGACGGCTCTTGGAGGAAGTGCGTGGATAGTAGAGCCATAAATAAATTACTGTTAAATATAGGTTTCCCATCCCTCGCTTGGACGATTTATTGGACATGTTAGCGGGAGCCACGATTTTTTTGAAACTAGATCTTAGGAGTGGCTACCATCAGATCCAAATTAGGGAGGGTGACGAGTGGAAGACCGCTTTTAAATCTAAGTATAGGCGCTACGAGTGGTTAGTAATGCCATTTGGGCTTTCCAATGCCCCGAGTACATTTTCTACAATGATGACTCATGTCTTTCAACCATACATGGGAAAATTCATAGTAGTATACTTTGATGATATTCTTGTTTTTAGCACCTCTACGAACGATCACGGGTCACATTTGAAGATTATCCTTACCACGTTGAGGTCAGAGAAGTTATTTGTTAATATTAAAAAGTGTACTTTTCTTGTACCGTCTGTAGAATTCCTTGGGTATATCGTTTGTTCGGAAGGTATACATGTAGATCCCAAGAAGGTTCAAGCCATTAAGGATTGGCCGGAGCCCGCCAATATTCGAGATGTTCGGAGTTTTCACGGCCTAGCCACTTTTTATCGCCGTTTTATTAGAGATTTTAGTAGTATTATGGCCCCCATTACGGAGTGCATGAAAAAGGGTGAATTCACTTGGACGAAATCAGCTGCTAAAGCTTTTCAAATAATTAAATCACGTATGTCGGAAGCTCCACTTTTGCGATTACTGGATTTTAATAAGTTTTTGAGTTATCTTGTGATGCGTCTGGAGTTGGTATTGGTGGTGTGTTGAGTCAAGAAGGTCACCCCATTGGATACTTTAGTGAGAAACTCGCGGGGCCGAAATTGAATTATTCAAATTATGATAGAGAATTTTATGCGGTAATTTGATGCCTCCAACATTGGCGACATTATCTACTTCCTAAGGAATTTGTCATTTTGTCCGATCATGAGGCTTTGAGATTCATTAACTCACAGACTAAGGTTAGTCCAAGGCATGCCAAATGGGTCTCCTATCTTCAGGAGTACACGTTCATTATCAAACACGTTAAGGGGACTTTCAACCGCGTAGCAGACGCTCTTAGTCGTGTATCCTTATTACTGTCAACGCTAGAAGTTAAGGTGATTGGGTTCGATAGAATTAAGGATGAATATGTCCATTGCCCGGATTTCAAGGAAATCTATTTATCCGCTCAAAACGACACACCCACGACCATTTCGTCCTGTTATATTCGTGACGGCTATTTATTTAGACATGCGAAGTTATGTATTCCACGTTCCTCCCTACGCCACTTCATCGTTTGGGAATTGCATAGCGGCGGGTTGGGTGGCCATTTTGGTCGCGATAAGACTATCGCTCCAGTAGAAGACAAGTTTTATTGGCCCGGTCTTAAGTCAACGGTGCATAAAATCGTGAGTAGTTGTCGAGCATGTCAACTGGCTAAGGGTAATAAAACTAACGCGGGACTTTATACCCCTCTTCCGATTCCTTCCATTCCCTGGGATGACATTAGTATGGATTTTATTCTAGGCCTGCCCGTCACGTTTAGGCATCATGATTCTATTCTAGTAGTGGTAGATCGGTTTTCCAAAATGGCTTATTTTATTACGTGTAATAAAACCAACGATGCGTCACATGTTGCAAAATTATTTTTTAAAGAAGTAGTTGGTCATCGGGGCGTTCCTAAGACAATAGTGACTGATAGGGACGTAAAATTTTCTAGCTACTTTTGGAAGTCTCTTTGGAAAATCATGGGCACCAAACTCTTATTTTCTTCAGCCTACCATCCCCAGATGGATGGACAAACGGAAGTGGTAAATCGAAGTTTGGGTAGTTTGCTTCGTTGTCTCGTGGGTGACCATAAGGGTACGTGAGACCTAATCCTTCCCCATGCTCAGCTCGCTTATAACAATTCGAAAAATAGGTCCACGGGTCTTTCAACAAATGAAATCGTGCACGGATATAAAGCGCCAGTGCCACTTGACTTGATTCCGTTACCCCCATCCTACAAGTCAAGTCACTTTGCACAAGAGTTTGCCTCGCATGTCCACCATTTGCATAAGCACATTAGAGACACGCTAGCCACAAAATATGCGACTTATCAATCTAATGCTAACGTACATAAGAGGGTGTCTCCCTTAAAAATTGGCGATTTAGTTATGGTGCGTCTCATCCCTAAACGGTTGCCTTCGGGCACCATAAAAAAGTTAGCGAATCGGCGAGCTGGTCCCTTTCGAATCTTAAAGAAGTTTGGAGAAAATACATTTTTATTAGAGTTACCCGATGATTGGGGAATTTCCCCTATTTTCAATGTTTCAGATTTAACGCCATATGTTTCTCCACCACTTGAATTGTCTGCCTGTCCGTTTGGGTGCACTCATATTTATAATGGGTTTGGGGGTGAGCTTGTTCCTGGATCGCTCTCTACATCGGTCCCCACTGGAGGTATGTTGGATGTTGATGCAGAAAATTTTTCTCCTTCTTTGCATAACGCTTTTCCAAGGTTCCCCAGGACCACCTTTTTGCCTGACAGGATTCTTCGAGATGAAGTGCTCTCCTCTCCAAGTGGTAACATTCGCCGCTACTTGATTAGTTGGCGTGACCGTCCAACTTCTGATGATTCATGGCTCCCGGAATCGGAGGTGACTCTTTTGGATGATGAACTTCTACGACAGTACATTCAGGGCAACTCATCGGTGATGAGTACTTTCGAGCGGGGGAGGATTGATGGAGACGAGGGCCCTCAACTTGACGATGGTACCGACACGCTTACGAATGATGGTGCCCCCCCCAATCAAAGACGCGCGTCGCCTGGACAAATATTTTGACAAGCGCCATCGCCGCTACAATCTCCGCCCGCGGCACCCTAGTAATTAATTAATACATATAATTACTCTATTATAAGTATTAATTAATTATTTTGTTATGTTTTCTTTCTTTAATTAATTTTGCATAATGGGACTTTATTTAATTTCATGTTTTGGGCTGCTTATAGCCATTGGTTGTTGTAAGCCTATAAATAGGCACGATGTTATAGGAATGGGGATTGAAGATTGATGAGAATATTTGAAATTTAAAATTTCCTTTTGATTTGGAAACCTCCTCCTCCCTCTCTTTCCTTCTCCTCTCATAGCCGAATTTGGCATTCTCCCTCTTCTAGGTTTCGACCAACCAAGGATCCACCGCCCTCCTCCACTTCTTCCCCCATTTGACCACCGGCCTACCTCGTCTTCCCACCGTGAAGCCACCTCCCCTTTCCCGCAGGCGGATCCTCCAAGGTGCGGCCACCCTGAGGGACAAAAGGTTCACCACCTTTTCTATCTCTCGTTCTCTCGGTCGGCCGAGTGCAAGAAGACGTTGATCTCGTGGACGTGCTCCGACGTGACGCAAGGAAGGCGACGAGTTTTCTCTCCATCTGCTGTGACTCCGGTGGAACCGTTGAAGGGCGATCAAATTTTGGCTTAGATCTACTCCTTAATCTAACTCCGAGCGGGGTAACAAAATTTCTACAACCTTGAGAATTATTTTCCCTCTAGATAATTTCTGTGGTGGAAAGCGTAGGCGTGCAATTTTGATAGCATTGGAATCTTCGTGGGTTTCTTGAACGAATCTTGCGTTTATATTAATTTGTTTAAATTCGAGAAGGCTCGGCGGGCCTCGTTTCTTTTTGTTGGGAAAGATCTATCATTTCTTGCGAATCGTATTTTTTTTTTGGTAGATCTCTTTTGGTACAACTCCGCTCGTTCGGACGCAATAGTCGCACCTTTAGCTTGTCGAATATCTGCCTATAGCCGTTGTTCGGTCTCTAAAGGATTGGCTACCCGTACGTTAGCCTTGGATCGCTAAACTTTGCAAACGTGTGGGCTGGAATAATTTTCTGTGTGAATCGCAAATTAGTTGGAACGTCGAGAGGGGACCATAATTTCGCTAATATTCGTGTCGCGTGTACCACGCTACATCACTGAGGTAGTAGCCTTCTGGCTCAGCGCATCCCCCACCACGTTCGCCTTCCCTGGGTGATAGTGTATCATGTACTCATAATCTGATAGGAACTCCACCCATCGTCTCCGGCGAATGTTCAACTCCTTCTGCGTATCAACATATTTCAGATTCTTATGATCCCTAAATATATCGCAGTGCACACCATAAAGGAAATGCCTCCAAATCTTGAGAGCAAACACTACTGTTCCCATCTCCAATTCGTGAACAGGGTAGTTCTGCTCGTGCTTCTTCAGCTGTCGTGAGGTGCATGTTATCACATGACCATGATGCATCAGTACAGTACCCATCCCCTGAAAAGACGCATCAGCATACACCTGGAAGACCTCCTTCCCAGATGGGAGGGCTAGGATAGGGGCTGACGTAAGCCGACTCTTCAACTCCTAGAAGGCCGCCACACACTGCGGCATCCAAACGAACGAATTGTCCTTCTTCGTCAAAGAAGTGAGTGGGACGGCTATCTGAGAAAATCCATGTACAAACTTCCGGTAGTATTCGGCCAATTCCAGGAAACTTCGGACATCCGTGGCCGTCTTCACCTGAGGCCAGTCTCGCACTGCCTGAATTTTTTCGGGGTCCACTGCCAGTCCCGGTCCACTGATAATATATCCCAAAAAGGCCACCTCTGTCATCCAGAACTGGCACTTACTGAACATAGCTGTTGGGTACATTGGTCAAATGTACCTGATTTGAAGAAGCCTCACCTAACTCAATGATATGCATCATAATGTATTTGATGTTTGTTTGAGTTACTTGTGCAGGTTAGGTATTCACTGGACTGAAGCTAAAAGTTTCTAAGTCCATGTGTCGACACCCAGAGGGAAAGTGTCGACACTTGAGAAAGCTTGTGTCGACACCCAGACAAGCAGTGTCGACACTTGGAGTCATTGTGTCGACACCTGGGAAGAAGAGTCGACACCAGTCAGAAAGTGTCGACACTTGGAGCTGTGTCGACACTCAGTGTAGAAGAATGCAGAAAAGCTGTGTCGGCACTTAGCAGAAGTGTCGACACCTAGAAGAGCTGAGTCAACACCAGAAAGTGTCGACACTTGGAGTTGTGTCGACACTCGGCAAAAGTCTGCAGAGTCTAAGTAAAAGTGTCGACACTCAACACAATGTGTCGACACTATGCTGAAGAGTCAGTATTTGAAGAAAGTGTCGACACTCAGCACAATGTGTCGACACACAACCAGAAGAGTCAACACTTGAAGAAAGTGTCGACACCCAGCACAATGTGTCGACACTTAATTGAAGACTCTACACTTGAAGAAAGTGTCGACACAAGAAGCTGTGTCGACACTTAGCAAAGAACAGAAAAGTTACAAAATATTCTAATTACAAGTGTCGACACTAAGGGAATGTGTCGACACTCAGCTGAAGAAACAAAAGTGAAGACTTGTGTCGACACCAAGAAGCAGTGTCGACACTTGACAGTTTCAACACATGAAGATGTGTCGACACAAAGAACATGTGTCGACACTTAGAAGAATACAGTTAAAGAATGAAGTACAAGTATTTGTGTCGACACTCAATTTCAGTGTCGACACATGCAGAAGAATCTGTGTCGAGACATACAAGGAATTGTGTCGACACCTTGTAGACTTGTGTCGACACTTATACAACATGTGTCGACACTTGGTCTATAAGTGTCGACACTTAAGAACAGAAAGTCTCGACACTATCTGACAGTTAGAGAATTTCAAGAAGTGACTGGTTGACATGACAGCTGCCGATCCAGCCGGTCTACATCAACTGTCAGGGATATCAGAAGTCTGTTATGAACCGGACCAGCCGGTTACCATGAAGGAAGCCTATAAATAGGCACCCATAGTTTACAGACCAAGATTGATAGAGTAATTAAGATTGATCAAGTAATATAGAAGTAGTTGAAAAAGTTTTTGATAGAGAGGTATCAGAACTTTGAAAAAGTGGTATCAACACAAGAAGATCTTGCTGTGCATCGGCAGATCTAAGAAGTTGGGGAGAGAGAGCTCCAACCAAGTATTCAGTCTTTGGAACTAAGGCTGAGAAGAAGAATTCAGAGTCATCTGGATTTCAAGAAGCAGAGGTCAAGGAACAACTGCAGAAGATTCAGACTAATTCAGTTCTAATCAAGAAGCTTTGAAGGAAGCTAAGTCAGTTTGGATCTAACTGAGTTCTTCCAAGAACTCTTCAAGAAACTCTCAACTCCTCTCTTATTTTCTGAGTTGTAGAGTTAGCTTTTGTAATTTCTATTTTAACTTGTAGGATCCATTGGATCTGAGAGAATTGTAAGCCTATATTATAAAGGCTGAGGGTAGGGCTTGATTGCCTGAGTGTAGGAGTTGAAGAACTCTGAGTGTAGGCCTTAATTGGCTGAGTGTAGGCCTGGGTGGCTGAGTGTAGGCCTTTGTGGCTGAGTGTAAGGCTTTGGGCCTGAGGTAGGAACCTAGTTGGGTTCTGAGTTAGTGGAGAAGTTTGGCCGAATCTAGTACACTGCTAGATAGGCGAAGGGGGAAAGTGGATGTACCCAAAGATTGGGGAACCACTATAAATAAGTGTGTCTTCTGTGCTGTGCTGTGGAATTACTGTTTATTTCTGTAATTGCTGTTTGTTGTAATAATCTGTGAAATAACTGTTGAGCTGCCAACAAAATTGCAAAAAGGTTTAGGTCACCTATTCACCCCCCCTCTAGGTGTTTAGGTACCATATCTTTCAAGTGGTATCAGAGCCAGGTTCCTCAAAAAGGACTAACTGTCTGAGGAGATCCAGTTTGGCAGATTCAGTATAAGTCAGGAAACAGTTTCAAGAAAATCAAGAAACATGGGGTCTTCAGAGAATCACAAGGAATTGGGTTCAATGAAACTGCCCATATGCAGAAAAGAGATTTTTGGAATCTGGAAAGAAAGGGTAAGGCTGTTCATGGAGGCCTCTGACCCTAGGATCTACATCACAGTCAAAGAAGGGCCTTATGTGCCCATGAAGATTTCAGTCTTGGATGCTACACAGAGAACTCCAAAGGATTTTTCTGAGATGACCAAGGATGAGATTGTCCTAGCTACAATGGACAAAAGGGCACAGAACATCATAGTTAGTGCAATTGATGATGCCACCTTCCAGAACCTTATTCACTGTAAAACAGCAAAAGAAATGTGGGATACCCTCATTGTCTACATGGAAGGTTCTGAAGAAGTAAGACAAGATAGGAAGTCCTTGCTTAATCAAGAATATGAGAGCTTTAGGCAAGGAAGAGGAGATAGCATCACTGAATGCTACAAGAAGTTTTATAGAATTGTTAATGAACTCATGTCCTATGGAAGAGAGTTCACTAACTATGAATTAAATGATAAGTTCTTAAGGTCCCTAACCAAAGATTGGGACACTAAGATCTGTGCCATCAGAGAAATGGCAAAGTTGGGAGAAATTCCTCCTCCCACACTGTTTGGCAAGTTGTTATCTTATGAGATGCAATTGTCAGTAAGAAAAGAGGAGGAAAAGTCAACAAGGACTGAACACAGGGAAAGGACTGTTGCCTTTAAGTCAGAAGTACCTAGAAAGAACAGGACTAAGTCATCAACTCCTCCTCCAGAGGTAGTTGAATCAGAATCTGATGAGTCTGTTAGCACTAAATCTACAAGCAGTGAAAGTGATGAAGATTTTGCTGCATTTACCAGACATTTTCAGAAATTCCTTAAGAAGAAACAGTGGAGGTCCAGACCTTCATATTCCAAAGGGAAAGAAGTCCAGTATCAGGAGAAGAAGCCTTCAAAGAAGGATAAGAAAAAGACAAAGACTAGTAAGGCAACTGGGTCTAAGATTGTGTGTTACTGCTGCAATAGACAGGGTCATGTTATTGCAGATTGTCCTGAGAGAAGAAAAGAATCCAGTGACAAAAAGAAGACTCACTTCAAAGGAAAGAAGGAGAAGTCCTTTGTTGCAAAAATTGAGAAGACTCTTTCAGACATTTCTTCTTCAGACACTGAGACAGATGCTGAAGCCTACATAGGGCTATTTGCTGAAGAAGAAGAAGAGTTTATGCAGATCATGGAATCAATCTATGAACAAGAAGAGTGTCAGTGCCAAGGACTGATGGCATTGACTGAAAGTACCAAAATCCTGGAGCAGCCAGGACCTAGTCAGGTACAAAGTCTAACTCCAAGTTCAGATTCCAGTTCTAGTTCAGAGTCAGAATCATCTTCATCAAGTGATGGAAGTGTTTCTGAATCTGAGGGAGATATTCATCAGCTCTTAGATGAATACCAAGTACTGTTGCAAGCCTATAAGAAAAGCAAGATCCTAGCCAAAAGTCAGGCTAAGGAGATTGCTGATCTCAAGGCAGCTGCAACAGATTTTGAGAAGCAGTATGATCAAAAACTGAATGAAGTAGCCAGGCTGAAACACATTACTGTGATTCAGATGGGTACTATTACATTTAAGAATGATCAAATTAAGAGACTGGAGACAAATCTCCAGAAGGAAAGAGAGCTAGTTGCTAGGTTTTCAAAACCTAAATCAGTGCTACCCTTGATTGATGAATTTGTTCATCATAAAGGAAAGGCTGGATTAGGTTTTATTAAACCAGCTAGGACTGTTCAGGATCAGTCCAAGTCCAAGGGCAAAGCCCCAACATTCAACAAGCCTGCTGTAGTCAAGACAGCAAAGGTTGTACCTAAGCAAAGGTACAACAAGTTTGAATGCTGGTGTTGTGGCAAGGTTGGCCACTTTGCCTTGGATTGTTGGCACAATGCCAGTGCCAAGTTGAGTAGCAAGTTACCTGGTGGAAAGCCAGCAGGTAGCTTTGTCAAGTTGCAAACTAACAATCACCAAGGACCCAAGTTTACTTTGGGTTCTAAGGTTCATTAATTTGTTTTGCAGGTGAATCCAAGTGGCCATACCCCAACATGGTACTTGGATAGTGGATGTTCCAGACACATGACTGGAACTAGGGGACTACTGAAGGACTACATCCAATCAAAAATGGTCCAAAGGTGACCTTTGGTGGTTCTGAAAAAGGAATCATCAAAGGGTTTGGTAACATTTCTTCAAACTTGTTACCATTACTCAAGTGGCTTATGTTAAAGGGTTAAAACACAACCTCATTAGTATAAGTCAATTAAGTGATGTAGGGTATGACATCTCATTTGTTAAAAATGGTTGTCATATCAAGAGGTCAAGTGATCAAGAGATCATTTTGACAGGATATAGAAAGAGAAATGTCTATTGTTTAGACATTATGGTTGAGAACAATAGTTCTCCAGTTTGTCTTGTAGCTGATGAGACAGTCTCTCAATGTGTCAAATGGCACAAGAGGCTTGCTCATCTTAATTACAAGACTATTGGCAAACTCTTTAGTAAAGAGTTAGTGAGGAATGGTCCTCAAGTTAAGTGTGTCAAAGATGGCATTTGCTCAGCTTGTCAAAAGGGCAAGCAGACTAAATCCACCTTTAGAAGCTTAGACAACAAAGATGCTGTGAGGTGTTTATACCTCTTGCATATGGATCTATTTGGTCCAATGCCAGTTCACAGCTTAGGTAGGAAGGTCTACACCTTTGTAGTTGTTGATGACTACTCAAGGTTTTCCTGGGTGTTCTTCTTAAAGCAGAAATCTGAGAACACCTAGTGTCTTCTATAGTTTTGTTAAGCAAATTCAGAATGAATTGAACTGTACAGTGGTCAAAATTAGAAGTGACCATGGTACAGAGTTTCAGTCTGAAAGCATGACAAAGCTGTGTGAAGACTATGGGATATTTCAAGAATTCTCTTCACCTAGAACACCTCAGCAAAATGGCATTGCTGAAAGGAAAAATAGGACCTTGATAGAGGCTGGTAGAACCCTATTAAGTGATTCATCACTGCCAGAATATTTCTGGGCTGAAGCAGTTAACACTGCATGCCATGTGATAAATAGGGCTACCATCACTAAAAGGTTAAACAAGACCCCCTATGAAGTAGTGAAAGGCAGGAAACCAAATCTATCCTATTTTAGGATCTTTGGTTGTAAATGCTTCATACTTAACAATGGGAAGTCTTACTTAACTAAGTTTGCTGCCAAGTCCCAAGAGGGAGTGTTTGTTGGGTACAGCAATAATAGTAAGGCTTATAGAGTCTACAACTTGACTACACAAGTTGTAGAGGAGTCTGTGCATGTAGTTTTTGATGAGTCACAACTAATTAACAATGAGTTGTCTAGTAGTGTGTGCAGCCCCACAGGTCTTACTAAGAAGATGGACAAGCTAACCATAGAAGATGTACCTGCTGCAAGACAGCAAGTAGAAGAAGATGGCTTATGTCCAGGGGGAGAACTACATGTACAAGGAGCTGTAGAAGTACAAGGAACTCAGCTTGATGAAGATGCTGAAGAAGTTCAACCAGAAGTAAGGATGCCTCCAGCCAACAGGCATCTAAGAGATCATCCAATAGAGCTAATAATTGGAGATCCAAGACAAGGTGTTCAGACAAGGAGCAGAAATCAGAATGCTGTAGTATATTCAAGTTTTCTGTCTCAAATAGAACCAAAGAAATTTGAAGAAGCAATACAAGATCCACAGTGGACTGAAGCAATGCAGGAGGAGCTCAATCAGTTCAAAAGGTGCAAGGTTTGGGATCTGGTTCCTAAGCCTAAAGATCATAATGTGATAGGAACAAAGTGGATCTACAGGAACAAGTTAGATGAACAAGGTGTCATCATTAAGAATAAGGCAAGACTGGTTGCAAAAGGATATAGGCAAGAAGAAGGTATTGATTTTGATCAAACCTTTGCTCCAGTAGCCAGACTGGAAGCCATAAGGATGTTCTTGGCCTATGCAACCTACCAAGGATTCAAAGTATACCAAATGGATGTGAAGTCAGCATTCCTTAATGGTAATTTGAAAGAAGAAGTCTATGTGGAGCAGCCTGCAGGTTTTGTTGATCCAACTCTACCTCATTATGTCTATAGACTTAGGAAAGCATTATATGGGTTAAAACAAGCACCTAGAGCTTGGTATGAAACCCTATCTAGTTTCCTCATTGAGAACAAGTTCTCAAGGGGGAAAATAGATAAGACTCTATTCCTTAGGGAATCTAGAGGCAAAGTAATACTTGTCCAAATATATGTAGATGACATTATATTTGGGTCTACTGAAAGTAGCCTTTGCAAAAAGTTTGCAAAGCTTATGCAAAGTCAATTTGAGATGAGTAGTATGGGAGAGCTGAAGTTTTTCTTGGGTCTCCAAGTTAAACAGACTGAAAATGGTCTATCCATATGTCAGTCCAAGTTCACCCTAGAACTCATAAGGAAATATGGTATGGATTCCTCCAGTACCATGAAGACTCCTATGGGGTCAAGTATGTCTCTAAGCAAGGATGATGCAGGGAAACCTGTAGATGAAACCTTGTATAGAGGGATAGTTGGCTCCCTACTATACTTGACTGCAAGTAGGCCTGACATTATGTATGCTACATGTGTTTGTGCCAGGTATCAAGCTTGCCCTAAAGAGTCTCACTTGACTGCAGTCAAGAGAATCTTGAGATATCTAAAGGGCACTCCTTATCTAGGCCTCTGGTACCCTAGGAATGGAGATTTTGATCTAACAGGCTATTCAGATGCAGACTTTGCAGGATGCAAAGAAGATAGAAAGAGCACAACTGGATCCTGTCAATTCCTAGGTGGAAGACTCATTTCATGGAGCAGTAAGAAGCAAACCAGTGTGGCTATTTCCACAGCTGAGTCAGAATATGTAGCTGCAGGAAGTTGCTGTGCTCAACTTCTGTGGATTCAACATCAGCTAGAAGACTATGGATGTCAGGTAAGTAGAACTCCACTTTATTGTGATTCTACAAGTGCTATTTCCATAGCTAATAATCCTGTATCACATAGTAGAACTAAACATATTGAGATTAAATATCACTTTCTTAGGGAGCATGTAGAAAGAAATGATATTGCACTTGAATATGTTAAAACTGATAATCAGATAGCAGATATGTTTACTAAGCCCTTAGAAGAAGCTAAGTTCAATAGGTTCAAAATTGAACTAGGTATGATAAACTTAGACTAAGTTTACAGAACTAAAAATTGGCTAAGTAAAAAGGTGTCGACACATAGACAAGTCTATGTCGACACAGAATAGTAAGTGTCGACACTTCAGGAAAATGGTGTCGACACATCTAGGAAGTTGGTGTCGACACTTCAGAATGTTAGTGTCGACACATGTCGAGTAGGTGTCGACACATCCAATAAGGTGTCGACACTTAAGTTTTACTCAGAATTTTCTAAGTAAAGTCTCGACTACATGTCGAGTAGTGTGGTGTCGACACTTAACCAAGTGTCGACACATAAAATCTGTTGACTAAACTTGTGTCGACACATGTGTGTCGAGACATTATAAGTCAGTGTCGACACTTATTGACAGTGTCGACACATCTTTAGAAATTCATCCCGCCTGTTCGTCTTCAAACAAGAAAGGTATAAATAGGGTTCTGTCTTTGTTTGTCGACACGCTTTCAAAGTTTCGAGACCAAAACTCTTGTGTCGACATTTCTCTTCTCTAAAGACTAATTCTCCAAACCCTAATGGCTCCCAAGCTGGAAGAGAACGTTAACGAAGGCTATGAGCTCGTGCGAGGCGCATTCGACGACGGTGATCATGACATCAAATCAGTGATAACCCTAGTCAGCAATTCAGGACTGGAGTACTTGGTTTCCGAACCAACCAAGATATGGAAGAAAGAAGTGCTTGAATTTCTTACTGGAGCAACTGTGGACGACTTTGGATACAGAATCAAATCCATAGTGCATGGAACCAAGGTCAAGGTATCACCCAAAAGTCTGAGAAAGGTACTTCAGCTACCTAAGACTCAAGAAGAAGAAGAAATTTCTACATCCAAGACCAGGGAAGCTTTGATCTGGTGTGGTCTTGATTCAAAGATGAAAATAGGTTCAGTCTTTAACAGAAAAGACATGAACATTCAAGGAAAATTTCTGTCTGAAGTTGTAGGCAAGGTCATTCTCAGTAAAACTGGAGGGCATGACAGGGTGTCAGCCTCCATGTTCAATGTCATGACCAGAATTATCTTCAATCTAAGAACAGATTGGTCTATGATTGTCTTTGAAAAAGTGAAGGAAAGTCTGAAGAAGCCCAATCTGGGCAGGATACTAAGTCTCTACCTGGCTGGATCAATTCCAGAGGTAATGAGCACTGCTGCTGGAACAAAAATCAATCACATGAGGAGAATGGACTCAAGGATATTCTCTAGATGGGAAAGGGTGCTGTCCAAGGAATTGACCACCCCTGAGAAACAAGCTTCTAAGAAAGATTCACCCCCACAGAAGAAGAGGAAGAGAGCTGCTGTGACTCAGGAGTCCTCCAGCAGCTCAGGTAGTGAAGAACATGTGGTTTTCACTCCTAATAGTCCAATGGATGAGGCTGCAGAAAAGTCACCTGCTCCTCAGGAGCCAGCTGACATCCAGGGGGAGCTTCCAGGTGTAGCAGAACCATCTACACTGGAGAGTGAGCAAGCCACCATCCTCATCCAAGAGGTACTTATTGACCTTAATACTTTCAATTTTTCTATAATAAATTCTGATTTGTCTGATGACCATCAGCAAAATCAGCAAGCAACTCAAGAACCAGATGTTATTCTCCAAGACACATCTGTTGTAGCTGATGAACACAGTACATCTCCTGCACAGTCACTCCCAGAATATACAATGGAAGATCTATTTCTGAATTTAGATCAAGAAGATTTTGACATGGACAAGACTGCTGCTGCTGAAAAGAAGGGTGCTGCTACTGAGGGGGAGAACATGGAAGTTGTGGAAGAGCCTAGTAGGCTGGAAACTGAGTAAGCACCTGGTGTGCAGACTGCAAGGCCTGATAGCCCTAAGGATAGGGTGAATATAGCAAGTACATCAGAGTCTGAAGATGATGAAGCTGAGCAAGCTAAAAAAAAGAAATTCTTTGTCTTCAAAAGAAGGAGTCAGAGCTATAAGAAGGCTCTACAAACTGTTGCTCAACACTCACTAGTCCAACAAGCTCCCTCAACAGATTACGTTAGCCTAATGGTAGCCATGCAAGTAAAGCTGGATGAGCAAAGAAGGGCAATAGAGACATATATTGATGAAAGCCAAAAGTCCCTACAATTTGATCTAGCTCAAGATATCAAATCAATAAGGTTTGAAATGAATTTGAATAAGAAGGAAATGACTGACTGCTTCCACAAGGGTGGTAATGCAGTGGTCTATTTGGCAACCCACCAGGAGAAAATCAAATCTCAAGTAGATGATATAGCACTGAAGCAAGGCTATGTGCTGGAGAATCAACTCAGAATGAATGATAATTTAACTGCATCCCACAATGCCATAGTCACTGAACTGAAGAGTAAGTCTGATGAACCATCAACATCCACTGCTGCTGCCAAAGCTGAATTTGATAAGATATTTCAGGAAGAAATTGCTGCTGTCAAGACTGCAATCAAAGAATCACAGAAGGTCATTTCTGAACAGCTTACAAAGCTTAGATCTTTCTTTAAGGATGGAATAAGGTATTTGGATAGCCAAATCAGGTTCCAGAAAGATGATGTAAGAGACCATGTAGCCCAAGAAGTCATAAAGGGGGAGAGAGTGTTAGTCAAGGCCAGTTCTGAGCATGCAAAATGGATTTCAAATTCAATCAGGGCTACACTTGGATATCCTCCCCTATGTGATGACAATGAAGTAGCTGAATCAGGTATTCAAAGTGCATATCTTGGAGGTGAGCAACAGGCAGTAGCTGATGTGATCTATCCACCTCCAGATTTTGAAATGGTTCATGCTGATGTAAGCACAATGTATAGTCCAACTGCTGGCAAGCCCAATATTATTCTGGAAAAGGTTGTTCAACCTATTACAGCAGCTATGCAAGAGGCTTTGGACAAAGAAGAAGAGACTAGGCTATCAAAGAAGAAGTTCAGGGAACTTGCTGAGCAAAAACCAGATTTTGAACAGTGGAGCCCTACTTCTAGGAACATCATTCTCACAGCCTGGAAAGCTGCCAAGGACAATGCCCATGAGAGGAACAAGTGGTTCTCAGAGGCAGAATGGAGGAAGCATGAGAGTAGGCAGGAAGCCATTGTCCAACATAGAAGGAAGGCTAAGTTAGGAAAGCTACCTCCAACAGCTGTGGAGCCTAGCAAGTACTTTCCTAAGCCCTATCATTACTTTGAGAGGCAAAAAATCAAGGCTGAAGAACAGAAGAAGAAGGACTCCAAAGGGAAGAAGACTGCTGAAGCTGAGCCTGCTGCTGCTGCTGCTGTAAAGGCCAATGTGCAAGCTGGAAAAGGCATAGTCATAAAAGAACCAGAGCAGAATTAGACTAAGATTAAACTGAAGAATGTTGTAATCTGTTACATCAAACATTTTGTGTAAATCATTGAAAATGTATTAACAACAATGTTTGAACAATTTTTGTTAAATAAATTTCATGATTGTTCAGATGAATGTGTCTAATTCTTGTTTGTTCTGTAATGCTGAATGAGTATACATGTGTGCTTTATTACATGTTTAAGTTTAACTCTGTTGACATATACCTGTTTTACATCATTTTATAATTTTTAATTATGAGTGGTGTATATCATTGACTAAGGGTTATGACTTCTCCAAATAGGGGGAGATTGTTGGGTACATTGGTCAAATGTACCTGATTTGAAGAAGCCTCACCTAACTCAATGATATGCATCATAATGTATTTGATGTTTGTTTGAGTTACTTGTGCAGGTTAGGTATTCACTGGACTGAAGCTAAAAGTTTCTAAGTCCATGTGTCGACACCCAGAGGGAAAGTGTCGACACTTGAGAAAGCTTGTGTCGACACCCAGACAAGCAGTGTCGACACTTGGAGTCATTGTGTCGACACCTGGGAAGAAGAGTCGACACCAGTCAGAAAGTGTCGACACTTGGAGCTGTGTCGACACTCAGTGTAGAAGAATGCAGAAAAGCTGTGTCGACACTTAGCAGAAGTGTCGACACCTAGAAGAGCTGAGTCAACACCAGAAAGTGTCGACACTTGGAGTTGTGTCGACACTCGGCAAAAGTCTGCAGAGTCTAAGTAAAAGTGTCGACACTCAACACAATGTGTCGACACTATGCTGAAGAGTCAGTATTTGAAGAAAGTGTCGACACTCAGCACAATGTGTCGACACACAACCAGAAGAGTCAACACTTGAAGAAAGTGTCGACACCCAGCACAATGTGTCGACACTTAATTGAAGACTCTACACTTGAAGAAAGTGTCGACACAAGAAGCTGTGTCGACACTTAGCAAAGAACAGAAAAGTTACAAAATATTCTAAGTACAAGTGTCGACACTAAGGGAATGTGTCGACACTCAGCTGAAGAAACAAAAGTGAAGACTTGTGTCGACACCAAGAAGCAGTGTCGACACTTGACAGTTTCAACACATGAAGATGTGTCGACACAAAGAACATGTGTCGACACTTAGAAGAATACAGTTAAAGAATGAAGTACAAGTATTTGTGTCGACACTCAATTTCAGTGTCGACACATGCAGAAGAATCTGTGTCGAGACATACAAGGAATTGTGTCGACACCTTGTAGACTTGTGTCGACACTTATACAACATGTGTCGACACTTGGTCTATAAGTGTCGACACTTAAGAACAGAAAGTCTCGACACTATCTGACAGTTAGAGAAATTTCAAGAAGTGACTGGTTGACATGACAGCTGCCGATCCAGCCGGTCTACATCAACTGTCAGAGATATCAGAAGTCTGTTATGAACCGTACCAGCCGGTTACCATGAAGGAAGCCTATAAATAGGCACCCATAGTTTACAGACCAAGATTGATAGAGTAATTAAGATTGATCAAGTAATATAGAAGTAGTTGAAAAAGTTTTTGATAGAGAGGTATCAGAACTTTGAAAAAGTGGTATCAACACAAGAAGATCTTGCTGTGCATCGGCAGATCTAAGAAGTTGGAGAGAGAGAGCTCCAACCAAGTATTCAGTCTTTGGAACTAAGGCTGAGAAGAAGAATTCAGAGTCATCTGGATTTCAAGAAGCAGAGGTCAAGGAACAACTGCAGAAGATTCAGACTAATTCAGTTCTAATCAAGAAGCTTTGAAGGAAGCTAAGTCAGTTTGGATCTAACTGAGTTCTTCCAAGAACTCTTCAAGAAACTCTCAACTCCTCTCTTATTTTCTGAGTTGTAGAGTTAGCTTTTGTAATTTCTATTTTAACTTGTAGGATCCATTGGATCTGAGAGAATTGTAAGCCTATATTATAAAGGCTGAGGGTAGGGCTTGATTGCCTGAGTGTAGGAGTTGAAGAACTCTGAGTGTAGGCCTTAATTGGCTGAGTGTAGGCCTGGGTGGCTGAGTGTAGGCCTTTGTGGCTGAGTGTAAGGCTTTGGGCCTGAGGTAGGAACCTAGTTGGGTTCTGAGTTAGTGGAGAAGTTTGGCCGAATCTAGTACACTGCTAGATAGGCGAAGGGGGAAAGTGGATGTACCCAAAGATTGGGGAACCACTATAAATAAGTGTGTCTTCTGTGCTGTGCTGTGGAATTACTGTTTATTTCTGTAATTGCTGTTTGTTGTAATAATCTGTGAAATAACTGTTGAGCTGCCAACAAAATTGCAAAAAGGTTTAGGTCACCTATTCACCCCCCCTCTAGGTGTTTAGGTACCATATCTTTCAATAGCATATAACTGGTGCTCCCTAAGCTTCTTCAGAGTCAAGGCCGGATGCTGTGTATGCTCCTCCTTCGTCCTTGAATAAATGAGGATGTCATTTATGAATAATATTACAAATCGGTCGAGGTATGGCTCGAACACCTGGTTCATCAAGCTCATGAAGGCCGATGGCGCATTCGTGAGCCCGAAGGGCATCACGGTAAACTCATACACCCCGTATCTACTGCTGAAGGCTATATTCCTGATATCCTCCTCCTAAATGCGTAGCTGGTAGGAATGTGACCTCAAATCCAACTTTGAGAACCAGTGGGATCCCTCCAACTAGTCAAACAGCTCGTCAATCCTCGACAGAGGATACGTGTTCCGGACCGTCAGCCTATTCAGAGCCCTGTAGTTGGTGCATAACCAGAGCATCCCATCCTTCTTCTTAACGAAAAGCATCGGAGCTCCCTATGGTGAAGAGCTTTGCCGGACAAATTCGGATTCCACCAGCTCCTGCAGCTGGCTTCGAAACTCCACCAACTCCTTCGAGGCCATTCAATAGGGAGCTTAAGATGTCGGCTTAGACCCCGATACGAGTGGTATTTGGAAGTCCTTCTCCCGATGTGGTGGTAGCCCTGACAACTTCTTCGGAAACACATCAGCAAAAACATATACCACCGGGATATTAGGAATGGAATCCTTGTCCTCAGCCATCTCGAACAACACTTAATAGACCTCGTCTCCATGCAGGTGGGCCTTGAAGGCCTGTACAGATGATAACAAGAGAGAGGTGGTAGATCTAATGCATTTGATATTGATATAGGAGTCCCCATGCCTTAAAGTGATACTCTTTTACAGGCATTCAATCTGGGAATGGTTCCAATGCAACCATGTCATGCCCAAGATCAGATCGAAGGCTGGCATCCTTAGGATCATCGCTGATGCTTTGAATGACTTTCCGCTGATATTCACCTCCATGTTGTAGTGGGCAGAGGTGAATATCTCCGATCCGTCGGGTAGAAGCACCCTCACGGTCAAGAATGTGAATTGCTCCACGCCTTCTAGTACTTCCACGAAGGCTTCCGACACAAATGAGTGCGAGGCACTCATATCGAATAGTGTATAAGCGGGCTTGCCGCCAACGAGGACTATGCCTGGTGTAGTTAAATATCTTAGAAATCCAGTTATGGTTTCCTTCATAGTCGTGTGCAAATCTGCCACAATCCTCTTTGCCATCTCCAGCATCCGAGGTATAGGCCCGTCAGATAAAAACAAAAGAGCATCTCTCAATTCCTCTCGCAAACCCTTATAGAACCTCTTGATGTACCCTACCTCATCCAGCTGATAGGAGTCCACAAACCGGGCTAAATGATTGAACTCCCGATGGTACTCCATCGCCGTCTTGTTGCCCTGCCTCAACTGCAGGAACCTATCTTCCAACTCATCTCTTGCCGACTGGGAATGAAGAGATCCAACAAAGCGGCCCTGAACTCCTCCCAAGTAATGTCAGCAACCTCCTTATCTGTAAATGTCACGTCCAACACTGTCTTCCACCATCTCTTTGCATTGGACTCCAAGAAAGAGACCACGAAAGGCACCCTCTCCTCCGATGGGCACCGTATCCTGGTCAACATCTCGTACATGATGTCAAGCCACTCCTCTGTCCGTACATTTGACTCTATCCCCAAGTAAGATGGGGAAGAAAGTCCTCAGAAATTCCTCATCCAATTGGACCCCGGGTTTGGCTACGAAGCCGGGACCTGCTGGCCCCGAAAGCCTCCAGAATAGCTTTCAGAGTCTGCCCTACCTCCGACTATAGAAACAGAGTAGGGGCTGGGGGAGGTGGTGAAATATTCGGAGTTTGCTGGACTCCGCCCTATGGTATAGGTTGTGTCGTAGGCTGCGCAACACAGACCATTTGTAAGCAATTGACCTAAACTTAGTTAGAAGTTGAGAATTTACATGTGATCCCCCATATGGGCATATCACTTCTTTCGCTGCTTAGTTTGTCCCCAAACTAAACTCGTGCGGGGGTGACCCAGAGTTAGTGGACTGCTACTTTTTCAATTGAGGTTTCCCTCTAATACCATTGGTACGACCCCATTTTTTTTGTTTTAAACCACGGGGTCTTGGGCCCAGAATCGCCGCTTTGTGGTGACACCATTGTTAACCCCAAAAAATCAGCGATCCCTCCCAAGGTGTATAACTTGCAAGTCAGGGTCTACTCAGGGATACCCCCCCAAGGGTCATGAACTGCCTCGGACCTCATTTTTTGGGCCAAGCGGACTTCTTCCTTCTATTCACTCAGGTCATGGGGTTAGGACGGTTTCCCCGGTCTAACCACCCCAGTCGCATAGCAACCACGTGCCCTACGGGACGGCGGGCTGCTCACATGGCTCTGCCTCACAGGCCACGCGGTTAGGCCTGCTAACCGTGCAACATTCTTCCTTGCAGGAGGAAACCTACAACATCAGGGGGCAGTCTGTGCGATCTACTCCTTCAGACCGTTAGGTCGCACCGCCAGCGTCAACGCAACTAACACAACAGTCGCGGGCTTGGCTACTCTCTCCAGCTCAGGTTTTCTGCCGGCCCAGGAGGGCGGCCTGCTGGCCAGGACGCCGGCCTTAGTGGGCAGCCTGCTTAGGCCGCCGGCCTAGAAGGCGGCCTGAGCAGGCCGCCGGCCCTAGTGGGGGGCCTGCCGAGGCCGCCGCCCCCTAGGGGGCGGCCTGCCCAGGCCGCCGACCTTAGTCCGCAGCCTGAGCAGGCCTCCACCCCTAGTGGGCGGCCTGCCCAGGCCGCCGCCCCTAGCGGGCGGCCTGCCCAGGCCCCGCCCCTACCCGGCGGCGTGAGCAGGCCGCCGCCCCTAGTGGGCAGCCTGCCCAGGCTACCGCCACTAGTGGGGGGCCTGCGCTGGCCGCCTCCCATAGTGGCCGACCTGAGCAGGCCGCCCCCTAGTGGGCGGCCTGCACAGGCCACCGCCCCTGGCCCCTGGCGGGCGGCCTGAGCAGGCCGCCACCCCTGGCCCCTGGCGGGCGGCCTGAGCAGGCCGCCACCCCTGGCCACTGGCGGGCGGCCTGCTCAGGCCGCCGCCCCTGGCGGGCGGCCTGAGCAGGCCGCCGCCCCTGGCGGGCGGCCTGAGCAGGCCGCCGCCCCTGGCGGGCGGCCTGAGCAGGCCGCCGCCCCTGGCGGGCGGCCTGAGCAGGCCGCCGCCCCTGGCGGGCGGCATGAGCAGGCCGCCGCCCCTGGCGGGCGGCCTGAGCAGGCCGCCGCCCCTGGCGGGCGGCCTGAGCAGGCCGCCGCCCCTGGCGGGCGGCCTGAGCAGGCCGCCGCCCCTGGCGGGCGGCCTGAGCAGGCCGCCGCCCCTGGCGGGCGGCCTGAGCAGGCCGCCACCCCTAGTGGGAGGCTTGAGCAAGCTGCCGCCCCTAATGGGCGTCCTGCCCAGGCCGCCGCCCCTAGTAGGCAGCCTAAGCAGGCCACCGCCCCTAGTGGGTGGCCTTCCCAGGCCGCTGACCTTAGTGGGAGGCCTGAGCAGGCCGCCGCCCCTAGGGGCGGCTTGCCCAGGCCACCTCCCCTAGCGGGCAGCCTGAGCAGGCCGCCTCCCCTACTGGGCGGCCTGAGCAGGCCGCCGACCCTAGTGGGGGGCCAGCCTAGGCCGCCAGCCCTACTGGGCGGCCTAATCCAGTCCGCTAGCTTGGTGGGTGGCCTGCTGCTCAGGCCGCCCCGTCTGCCTGCCCAAGCAACGACCTGTTCCTCAGGCCGCCCACTCTGCCTGTCTTAGGCAGCTTACCTCTCCCAGCTGCCAACCCAGGCAAAGCCTATAGGCTGCCTGCCTCGAGTTCCCCGAATCCACCTAAGTCGGCGACCTGCTCTTCACAGTCTGCCCATGTCGGCAACCTGCTCTTTCTTTGTAGAGGCAAAGCCTGCAGCCTACCCGCTCTTCCCAGTCTGCTCAGGTCGGCGACCTGCTCTTTCTTTTGCAGAGGCAAAGCCTGCAGCCTACCTGCTCTTCCCAGTCCTCCCAGGTCGGCGACCTGCTCTTTCTTCTACAGAGGAAAAGCCTGCATCGTACTTGCTCTTTTCAGTCCACCCAGGTCGGCGACCTGCTCTCTCTTCAGCAAAGGCAAAGCCTGCCGACCTCCATTCCGCTGAGTCCGCCCAAGTCAGCGACCTGCTCTTCCCAGTACAAGAAGCAGCCAGTTCAAGTAACAAGTCCCAGACCACGCGGCCTATCGCGGACTCTGCGGATTCAACATTTGTTCTCGCATAACTCACCGCCTCACCAGTGGTGACGTTACCAAGATCGTTACCATCCCAAGCCTATAAATAGCACCAAATGCCTCTCATTTAGTACGGTGGCACGGGGGCGAGAGGAGAACTGACAGCTTGATCAGTGTCTGCAGACTCAGTTTCTCAGTCCTCCCAGTCCTCCACAGTTGATCAAGCAGGGTCTACGGACATAATTTCTCAGTCCACCCAGTCCTCCACAGTTGATCAAGCAGGGTCTGCGGACTCAGTTTCCCAGTCCTCCCAGTCCTCCACAGCTGCTGGAAGTATCTTTTACTTAGTCTCTGTCAACTCCTTCCCTAGCCGCCAACTTCCAGCATAGTACCATTTATTGCTTTCTCTTGTAAAAGTGTAATGGCAAGTTGTAATTCGGCTTCTTGATTAAAGGAAAAGCCCGCCGCAAGAGTGACATTCAAGCTACGGCGGGCGAAGTCTATTGTTCTCGCTGCTAGCCGCCCCCTCCTCTCTTCTTCTCTCCTCTTTCGGTGTCAACCTGCAAAGCTAACAATCCAAGTAGTTGTCTGCTTGAGAGTCCCTGATCAAGTTTCTCCTCTGCTCAAGCAAGCCTCTTCTCTGCTTGAGCAAGCTTCTTCTCGCTCAAGCAAGCCTCTTCTCTGCTTGAGAAAGCTCCTTCTCCGCTCAAGCAAGCTTCTTCTCTGGTATATCAAGCTTCTCCCTTGCTGATTAGTCAAGCTACTCTGTTGATTAGCAACCTTCCCGGCTGCTCTCAACAGACCTCTCCTCTATCCCCGGAGCCCTTCCTCTTCTTCACCTTAGCTTGTGAGATCGAACAACCCATTAACTTGAGAGAACATTTCTTGCATCAACAACCATCACGTATGAGAAGGTCGTCACCACAAAATGCCGATCCTACCGGCCATATCGATCACAAAATAGTAGCAAAAGTATGATAGTACATGAAATTAGAACTCCAACACATGTCCACAATAATCACATATATAGTAATAATCCTCCACGAAGGGAGAGTCCACAGCAATAATAATAAAGTACTTGAAATAGGGCTCTTTCCCGATACATCAAAGTCCTCACTACAAGTCACCCATCGCGGAAGTAAATCTATAACTACTATAGCGAATGGGACTCACTATCCCAGTTGTCTGAACTTCGGTGCTAGACTGTCCCGTCTCTAAGCGTGCCGACCTCCGGGGATGCACCTCAAAGCTGGGCTCCACTATCCCCTAAAATGATTTGGTCCGAAAACCGTTAGTTTAAAAGACTAAGTCTTATCATCCCCTACCCCTCCCCCCATGGCTCCTAGGCACTGAGCGGGGAGAAGGAAAGGAAAGGTAATGTAGGTGTAGAATAAACAAGGCATGTGACGGTGGAACTATTCTAGTAGTTATTTATAATGTATTTACAGCTAATGAAGGAAGGTACAAGCTAGCAGTAAGATAGAAAGTAAAGCAGAGCAGTAAGTTTATGAAAGGTAAAATAAGAAACAAGTAACCTTAACTTATATTAATGCTCATACAAACTTATAAGTTAAGGGATCTTTTATAAGACTCGCATCATATAAAAAACCACATACCAATTTATATGTTGGGGTGTTGGTTTTCAAGCAAGCAATTTATATATCCATAGAAAAATAACCTTAGCTTATAAGCATGCTCATGCAAGCTTATAAACTAAGGGTTCATTTTGCAGTGCCTATCGTATAAAATGTCCCATACAAATTTATATGATGGGTGTCAGGTTTAAATGCAATGATTTATGCTATGCTATGTTATGCCATGAATCACGCAAGTGCAACACACCCACCAGACTCTGTGTACACAGATCTTTAGTTCGCCTTTCTGGATACTAACCTCCCAGGATAACTCCATAGTGGCAAACGAAAGAATTGGGTAGGGCCTCGCACACCTCCAAATAGGTAATTGCACTACCAGACAGACCTATCGTACGCCTCAACGCTGGTGCAGTAAGCGGAGCTCCTACGTACTCATTGTCGGCTGGTCCTCCGGACTTAAATTGGCGAAGTGCTAAACCACACTTGCCGAGTCAACGTATTGGCGTCGGTGCATCGACACTCCAACACCGAAGACCCACCACCTTAGAATTTATGCATATGCAATCTTGATATATCAACCACCGAGCCAAGGCTCCACGGAGTAACACGTCCGTCACAACCAACAATCGAGCAAAAGCTCCCCGGACAATTCTGTCTGTCACAATGATCTGCCGAGCCATCAACACGCAGGGCTAACCTGCCCATCCAAAAACTGCCGAGCCTACCGCCCGTGTGATCCAACCTAACTTCCCGAGACACCGAGGTGTGTGAAAGTGGACCCCTAGTTATACTAGTTGCTCTTAAACATTGATTTTTCTTACGGTTTAGGTTAGCCCAGGACTGCCCAAGGTATTCCCAGTGAAGGCCTCTCCCAGGGCACTAGGAACTACAATGAGCTGAACCCCAAAGCTCCCTTTCACAAGGTATTTCCTGTTATTGGTTAATAGCCGATTCCTGATCCCTTTCAATATTACTCTGGATCTAACCCTAATGTGTTTTGACCCTCTCTATTTCTCTCCATAGGAAAGACGATCTTTTGTCGATCCCGAGCACCCTATGATGGAGAATTTATAGTTTTAAATTATATCCAAACTATAATCTCAAAATAGGCAAGTGCACCTATCAAAATATAGTATGGGAAATGTCGTATTTAAACTCGGGGACCGTTGAGTACTTGTACTCACAAAGAAGAGCTATTATTTTTTCGAATGAAAATGGATTTTGCGAATTTGGTAAATAAAACGGTTAAACTAAAAGGAGAAATATGATGATAGGAAAGCTAGCACTTGATCTAGAATCCCTTTGGGTTAGAATAAATTTCCATGAAATGATGAAATATAAGCACCTAAATTTTTAACTTTGACCATGGAGTTTCCATTGCTACAAAGCGCCTCTCTCGAGAATACACATTCGACTAACCTTAGGTTGATCGATTAAGACTTCTCGGCCTGTCGAAAAACCTAAGCTTGCTTTAGGCGGTGAACCTCACTAATGGAATTGACTCCAATGCAGAAGAATTTTGCCTTCCTCTCTAGAGGGGTGCATGAAACTCTCTTTATCCTTGAGTGATCTAATTATATCCACAACCTCTCGGTAAATCTGGGATACGCATCAAAGATCGAATAAAAATAATTTGCAACTTATGAATTCGATGAAATTAAAATAAAGAATAAACTGAAGTACATAAATTAGAGTGCTTGATAATTTGAGACAAAAATAAGAAATTTATTCCATTTCAAAGTTCATCATGATCAAGTGCTAATTGAAAATTAGCTTCTCATCATGATGGGAGAGTTACATTAAAGGTTGAAGAGAGACATGATAAAAAAACTTGAAATAAAGAGTTACACTATGAATTGAAAATGCAAGAAATACAGTAAAGAAAACAGAACTAAGCTCCCAAAATCTCGACCTCAGCTTCTGGAATTGTGTGGAATTTATAAGCAAGTTTGTTGGATGGTCATGCCCCATAGGTCACGCTCCTAGGTCACTCCCTTGACGTAGGGCGTATCTTGTCGATTGCTGAAAATGACGGGAAGCAGAAATGATGGGAATAACTCCGGCCGTTCTTGGAAGTGTCATGCCCATGGTCAAGCCCGTGACCAAGGGCGTGTGAGGCAAAAAATGCCAGGTCTTGAAACTGCTGCATTAAACTTGGCACTCCTGGATGTCACGGCTCGCAGTCACACCCATGACCAATATGTCACGCCGGTGTCAGGGCGTGTAACTATAATCCGACGTGGATTGGAAGCCTGAATTGTCATCTGCGTGTCACTCCTCGTTGACATGCCCGGGTCAGCATTGTCATTCCTGTGACCAATGGGCGTGTACCTTTAATTGACATGGCAGTGAGCTCTGGAGCATGCACCGGGGTTACGCCTGGATGTCATGGTCGTGACCTGGTTGTCATGCCCGTGACCGGGGCGTGTACTTTGCATTTTTTCGGCTTTGTCCAGCTTTGTCTCCTGATCAATCCTGTAAACTCCATATTGAAATTTGCAGTCCAGATTGATCTTAAAATAAGAAATTAAATAAATTATATAATAAAATCATAAAATATATTTATAAACTTATTAATTATTAAATAAAAATTATATAAAAATATGGAAAAAATTAGAGTTATCAAATACCCCCATACATACTCGTTTTCTCATCCCGAGCAAACAACTTTTCATAGAGAATAGAAAAAAGTTAACGCTAGAAATGAATATTGAACCTAAGGAGTACAATACAAAGTCTTATGCATATGCGCGTAGTTATTTTTGTAGAAAAACCTACTCAACATACAAATTAGTTTTCACTTTCCTAAAATGTGTTTTCAAATATTATTTTTACTTCGAAAATGAAAACTCGGTAAATCTTAAAATAACATTTAGGGATGAAGTAGCGTGCGTACTAAGATAACATTGCACCAATCAAAGATCGAGATACCCTCCAAAGAAATCCATCAATGTCGATTGCCATAGGCTTTCCCTTTAACACTCTCACCACGACACTAGTTTAAATTATAAGCACAAATCAGTATGGCCTAACTAGGTTGAAATGTCGGCTTAGGTTTTTTTGGTTTGGAAAATCAAAGGTAAAAACGACGGGTGGACACACCAAAACCTAAAGAGAGCTTGCACAAAATGACGGGTGGACACACCAAGTCCTTCCTCTCTCTCCTATTCATCATTCTCTGAATTTGGTGGGCCCAAAATGTGTCTATCCACTTCCTTAGACTAATGGGCCACACCATTTGAGCTTAGCCCACTTGAATTGGGCTAGGTTAACCTATGTTGACCACTTTGACCCATGAGTTGACTTTGGTCAATATGACCATTTTGGTTGACCCCAAGGGGTCCTTGGTGACCGCTTGTATTCCCATAAGATCTTGGAAGGGTTTTTTAGGGTTGACATGGCACCTTGGTGGTCACTTGCCCCTTAATTAGGACACTTTGACCACTTTAGGGCTCAGGTTGACTTGGGTCAACTAAGCCTCTAAGGTTGACCCCAATGGGTATTTGGTGACCAATTGACTTCACCTTAGGTCTACGAAGACCTAGGTAGGGTTGGTTGGGCACATATGGGGAACAATGTGTAAGACCCCCCCCCCCCCCCCCCCCCCCGCCCTTTTTTTGCAACAACCACCAGGGTCTTATGCCCAGAACTGCCATTTTGCGGTGGACCCGACTCTCGGGAAGGCCGCCACTACAAAACGCAGATTCTGTGGGCCTTTTCGATCAACACGAGAGAATGTTTAATGATTGGAAAAGTAAAAACAATCAAGTCCACAACATAGAAAAAGGAAATCACATGACAAATAAAGAGTCCACACCATGAATACAGACTTATGCTCGGTACATAAAGACCTTACTACAAGCCACTCATAAAAGTAAAACTATTACTACTACTACTCAGCTCCACTCACGAATCTGGATGCCTGTCCACCCAAACTACACTGGTCTGTCTCCATTTGCACCGTACTCCAGTGGTGCTGCATCTCCTGCGGCTGCTCCCTGTCTCCCATCCGGAGTGCCTAAAATGTGGTGGTCAAACGAACGTCAGTCAAAATAGACCCAGTCAATAATTCCCCACCCCTCTACCCGTGGCTCCTAGGCACCGGGCGGAAGGAAGTGAAAAGGAGGACCAAATAGCACGGCGTAATTCAGCAGATGAAAACTATCCTAAAAGGGGTGTTATAACATTAAAAGTGCAGCAGGAGATAATCAATAAATTGTAATACTTAGTAGTAAGATAAGCATGAAGAACTGAAAGTAAGAACTGTACAAATAGTAAATCAGTAACCATTGATTTATAGGGATTACCTCTATAGACCAAGGGGTCATTCTGCAGGTCCTATCGTATAAACTGTATCATACTAATTTATACATTAGGTGTCAGGGGGTTAAATACAATGACTATGCTATGACATGCAAGTATGCTAGGGTATGAACATGCAAGTGCAACACACGCACACGACTCTATACGCACAGACCTTTAGTTCCCCAGTTTGGAGTTAGCTAAACTCTCAGGAGCCTCTCTTCGTGGCCAATGGAGACAGTGGGTTGAGCCTCTCCACTCCTAGACTGGTCATCATACTACCCAGCCTAGCCCCTCTCGTACATTTCCGTACTCTTCCTAGCAAACCAGCTAGTCTCGCCGAGTAAACGTACCGACGGCGGTGTGATCGTTCATCCAATACTGAGGACCCACCACTGTTATGCACATGCAAGCCTGTATATTATACCTTACATAGATCTCCGAGTCCCCAGCTCACCAAACCATCAAGTCTAAAAACTAGCCCTCGAGCATACATCTCCCCGGACTACCAGAACATTTCCAAGTCCCTTTAACTCTACCAGTAAGCCCATCGACCATGGGTCTATGCTATCCATTAATTTCCAATTTGTCTCATTGTGTACAAGTGTGACTGCAAGGTGGAGGTATTATTGAGGTTACTCTTCTCCATATTATCCCTAAAGTCTACGTTAGCCCATGACTGCCCATTGTATTCCCTATGAAGGGCTCTCGAAGGCACTAGGAACTACGATGGGATTACGCCGAAAGTTCCCTTTCGCAAGGCAAATAATATTATTGATTCCTACGCTTGACCAATCCTCTCTTTTATTTCAGTGTGGCTCCCCTATGTGTGTTCAAGTTTTCCGAGCTAGCCTATTTTAATTCTATGTACTATATGCAGACCGTGCTATGTTACATGATGCTCCCACTAAGGGATACTCCATTTACTCATCAAACAGAACCAAAACAATTACTGGGAGTCAACCATGACCTATTTAGACTAACTCCAGAGTTTCATAATCTTCCTAATTTATTGGCATTCATTCTAATTACCCTAAGACTCCGGATTCCCTACTTTGAACATGAAATGCACTTTTAAATCAGTAACATATCACGACAAAATCATGATAAATACTAGGTAACACTTCTACAATAAATCCAATGTCTAAGAATTTTCAGAATTGTTGAGGCCCCAAATCCACAATTTAGATCATAAAGTCGATAATATCTTTTTAAGAAGCAAAGGCCAGCAATATTATTCAAAAAATCATGATAAAAATTCAATAAGACCTTCATGGCCTAAAAACACCCTAGAGGTACTCTCCTAATTTTTCCAGTGAACAGTAACCCTTAATTTATTTTTAATTCAATAATTGCATAACCATTGGTTATTGAAGCAAATAGTGTAAAAATTCATCTATTAATTATAACAAAATTACAGGAGATAGATAATAATCTAAAATAGACCCTAACCAAGTTTTACAATTTTCCCAATATATGAGGGGCTCTGAATCTGATTAAAAGAAATCTCCTGAATTTATAACGTTGTGAAGCAAGTACTGTTTCTAATCACCTAAAAATTATTAGAAAATTCCAGAGCCTACACATTGACATAGAATATGCACTGACCAAGTTTCATAATTTCCATAGCAATATTTGGGCTCCACATCTATTTTTGATCAGAAATCCACAATTTATAAATTATAAAGCAAGTACTTAAAATAAATATCTAAAAATTTCAATAAAAATGCAGAGGGGACTAACATGATGTAAAACTTCCAAATACTAAATTTCACCACTTTTCAGTGGCAGAAATATCATAACAAGAGAAATAAACTTAAGGACACAACTAGGGTTATAAATAAAGTACTGATTTTATTAGTCCAAAAATTCCACCAAAATTATTTTAGGGCTCTTTTTATAAAAGAAATACCCTGCCAAAGTTTCAAGTTATTGTGAGGTGTTTTGATTGCCTAAACCCAAATATTAGGCTTTGTGCCCTAAACTAGGGTAGGGATTTGAGGGGGGTTAAAAGCTTCTAAATTCAATAAATCTTCAACCAGAGGACCATAACCACCCTATGATCCCTTCCACCAAGTCCCAAGTCATTCCAAGGTCATTTGACCCCATGACCTTCAAACCCTAAAAATCTTCATAAAAGGGGTCTACCCTAGGGTTCTATGGCTACCCTAACCCAAACCACCCCAAATCTCATTTAAGGGTGTTACATGCCATATAAAATCAGTGGCCAAAATATTAGCCTCTGTTGAGGTGTTTTGACCAACCAAACATCAGAAATAGCTCTTGACCTAAATAACCCTATAAGGGTATACCTAGGGTTGGATCAATACCTAACCAAAACATCTCCAACTGAGGTGAAATTTTAACCAGACCCTTAGTATGCCCACAAAGACTACCCACCCAAATTTGGGGGAGTTTTGAGATGTTTAGGACACCTAATTAATTTATTCATGGATTATTAAATTTTTCTAAAAACTATAGAAACATATTCTCCACAAATTCTAATTTTTGGATAAGTCCTCCATATAGATATGAGTAGCCCATACCACAAATTTCAAGTCTTTTGGAGGTCTAGTTTGGAGTGGGCATCCATTCTAATGTCTGGTCATGCCTATGTATAGGTTGCACTAAAACGAGTGCAGATGTCACATCATGTTTCCAAATTGGTTCAAATAAATTTTAGAATAAACTAGACTTCAAGCACTACAATTTCCATGTTGGACACGTTTATAGTAGAGGGATCGAGTTATTTTTAATAAATAAAACCATCTACAGCTAATAATTCCCAGAAAATTGAATAACATTAATATCATTTAAAATATCTTGATCAAAACGGACGGCATCCGCTCATCCTCAACCTCCAGCCAAGGGCCAAGATTGGCCTGACCTGAAGCTTCTTCCAGTCCACTTTCCGGCCACCCCAACAACCTCCATGGCCGGCCACAACCACGACCACCTCCGTTGAGGTGGTGGCTAGCGTTTGGCGGCGACCATGACGCCGGAGGCGGCGTTTTCCGGCGAACTCAACACCACCATTTTCCATGAAAAATCCGAAAATGCAAGCTCCCAATCGTGCTCAATTGAGCCCTATTTCTCTACCTAAACCGATCTAGATCTAGCACTAGGAGAGGGGAAGAGGATCAGACCTTATTTGGAGAGTTTCCATGCTACATTCGCCGGCCGCCATTGCTCCTCCTCAAAGCTTTCGGTGCCATGGTGATCCTTGAAAAGTGGGCTCGAAATCTTCTGGAAAGAGGGGGTTTTATTCCTCTCCACTCCCTAAAAACGTTTAAAGAACCCATTGGGGAGAGGAGGGGTCAAGGCATGAATTGTCATTATCACCATTAATGGTGATTTTCGGCCTTAGTCAAATCCCCTTGAAATTCACCTCCCCTTGACCTCAATTCATTTGGAAACTCATCAAAACTAATAGGAGAGATGAATGCTAATTAATTGGTGAAGAATGCAGGGGTGATTCACCTTCCACACCATAATGGCCATCTTTCTCACTTTCTCTCTCCTCCATTTTTGGGGAAAATTGAGCTCTCTCTCTCCTAGTCACCCTACACAAAATTGGGTGACATAAATGCTAATTTCAGCCCCCTTGGATTGATGAGCCAAATTAAATTGAGGCTAGCCTGAGTGGGTTGGGCTTGGTTGGGTCAATTTAAGTGATTTGACCTAATTAGGGTAAATTGGACTTTTGGGAAAATTGACCAAATGGGTGACCCCATGATGGGGCTTTTTGTGCCATTGGGTTCCTTATGACATTATGTCACTAGGGGTGCGGTCAGTTCCATGTTATGATGGGCAATTTGGTTAATAGGTGAAGAATTGACCATTTTGGCCTAATTAGGGCTTAAGGTTGACTTTGGTCAACTTGACCTCTTTGGTTGGCCCCAATGAGTCTTAAGTGTCACTATGGACTCCTTGATGGCCTAGGGGTGTTGGGGTGGGGTTAAGGAGTCGAGTTGGAGCCCTAAAGTCAAGCCCTAAGTTGGGTATTTAAAGTTTACTATTTGTAGACCGAGGTGCTTTATCACCTTTTTGCCTAGGTCTACAAGGGTTTCTAAGCTCACTGGATTTTGTCATGACTTAGTCTTAACAAAATCACTCTGGGGGTCTGGCTGTCTGGGGGATGTTACAAATCCCAACACATAAAAAATAAAAATTTCATCCCCGTAATTCAGGTTAGGCCTGCGGGGTTTCTACAAAATGTAATAAAAGTAACATCCCAAAAATTAAATTATACCTGAGGTGAAGAGCTCCGGGTACCTCTGATGCATCAAGTCCTATGGCTCCCAAGTGTGCTCCCCTTGGCCGTGATTTCTCCAAAGAACATTGACTAGTGGGACCTTCCTACGGCGCAAGACCCGCATACCCACGTCGTCAATCCGGACCAACTCCATGTGCACTGACCGATCAGATGCTACTGGCCCATCCGTGGTGTCTATCTGCTGCTCTGGACGTAATAGGGCCCTTCTGACGGTGGAGACATGGAAAACATCATGCAGGCCTTCCATCTCTGGCGGCAGCTCCGGCCTATATGCCAAGGGGCCGATCCGCTCCAGGATCCTGTAGGGCCCCATGTATCTCGGGTTGAGCTTCTTCCTCCATCCGCGAACTCGAGAGACTCCGTGCATCGGCCGTATCTTCAAAAACACTCTATCTCCTACCCGAAACTCCACCTGACGATGTCACGCGTCATAATATTTGGCCTGCCTGCTCTGCGCCTCCAACATCCGGTCTCGTATGAACCTTACTTGAGCCTCGATATCCTCAACAAACTCTGATACCAGCACCTTCGGGTCCTCATCCTGTAACCAAGACAGCGGAGTCCTACATCTTCGTCCATATAGAGCATCACAAGGGGCGATCCCTATGCTGGACTGGTAGCTGTTATTATTAGAGAACTCGACTAGTGACAACAGCTTTTCCCAAGGCTCTCCTCGGTCCAGAATGCACAGTTGTAGCAGATCTTCCAATATCCGATTGGTGCGCTCTGTCTGCCCATCCGTCTGAGGGTGGAAGGCTGTGTTGAAAGTCAGGCGGGTGCCCAAATATGCCTGAACTGACCGCCACTCCCTGGACGTAAACCGCCCATCACGATCTGACACTATTGACCTGGGCACGCCATTGTAGCGAATGAACTGTTCCACAAACTTCCACACCATCACTTCGACTGAGTCATCCTTCCTGATCGGTATGAATTGAGCCGCCTTTATCAGCCGATCTATGATCACCTAGATCGAGTCATTCCCCGTTTGAGACCGGGGAAGCCCATGTATGAAATCTATGGCTATGTCGTCGAATTTCCACTCTGCCACTGGGAGTGGCTGCAACAATCCTGCGGGGTTCCTGCACTCTGCCTACACTAGCTGACATGTCTCACAATGAGTCACGAAGTAGGTGATATCCTTCTTCATGCTCGACCAATACATCGTATTCTTCCAATCCGCCGCCATCTTTGTGATTCCCGGGTGCACCGAATACCGGCTGCAGAGCGCCTCCGTCATAATCTCCTCTCGGATCTGTCCTCCCTCTGGTATATAGACCTGTCCTCTGAAACACACCGGACCATCCCTCATTGTGTAGTCTCCTACATTGCCTGCCTCTAAGACCTGGAAGATGGGATCTAGTTTGGCATCCTACCTCTGTCCTTTTCTAACTCGGTCTCTAATGTCATTAGTGATGCCCATCGCGGTCAAGTACTCCTCATAGAGCTCGGGGTCATCAGACGACACCAGAGTAATATGCATGTCCTCCAGACTCTATATCAGCTCCACAGACATCAACTGAGACTCTGCTCCCACTGTGGAGGCTCTTCTGCTCAGTGCATCTGCTACCATGTTCGCCTTCCCCGGTTGGTAGTGCATCTCGTACTGATAGTCCGATAAAAACTCCACCCACCTCCTCTGCCTTATATTCAGTTCCTTCTACGTGTCCATGTACTTATGGTTCTTATGATCTGAGTATATATCACAGTGGACTCCGTAGAGGTAGTGTCGCCATATATTCAGTGCGAACATGACTGCTCCCATCTCCAGGTCATGTACTGGATAGTTCTTCTCATGGGTCTTCAGTTGGCAGGAGACATACGCTATGACATACACGTTTTGCATCAGCACTGCACGCATCCCCTGATATGATGCGTCAGTGTACACGTGGAATCCTTCCTTCCCAGATGGAAGGGCCAGGATAGGGGCTGCGATAAGTCGATTCTTCAACTCTTGGAAGGATGCCTCACATTGTGGCATCCATATAAAGTGCACGTCCTTCTTCATCATTGAAGTGAGTGGAAGGGTGATTCGAGAAAACCCCTCCACGAATTTCCGGTAATAACCGGCAAGCCCCAGGAAACTCCACACGTCCGTGGCCGTCTTTAGTGGTGGCAAATCCCTGACTGCCTGAACCTTTGCAGGGTCCACCGCTAACCCGTCTCCGCTTATAATGTGGCCCAGGAAAACCACCTCCTTCAACCAGAACTAACACTTGCTGAACTTCGCATAGAGGCGATGCTCCCGCAATCTCTCCAAAGTCAGTGCCAGATGTCGTGTATGGTCTTCCTCCGTGCTAGAGTAGATAAGGATGTCGTCTATGAATACTATGACAAACACATCCAAATAAGTCTCGAAGACCCAGTTCATGAGGCTCATAAACGCCGATGGAGCATTCGTGAGACCGAAGGGCATCACGGTGAACTCATACAGGTCATATATGCTACTGAAGGCTTTCTTCGGGATATATTCCTCCTGGATCCGCAGCTGGTAGTATCTTGACCTCAAGTCCAGCTTAAATAAAAATTGGGCTCCCTCCAGCTGATCGAACAACTCATCTATCCTTGGGAGCGGGTAGGTATTCCGGACGGTCAGCCTATTCAGTGCTCGATAGTCAATGTACAGCCGAAGTGTCCCATCCTTCTTCTTCACGAATAGGACCGGAGCTACCCATGGTGAGGAACTCGGTCTGACGAATCCTGCTTCCACCAGCTCCTGCAACTGTGTCCGAAATTCTGCCAGCTCCCTTGGGGCCATCCGATAAGGGGCCTTGGATACCGGCTTAGCCCCTAGCACCAACTGAATCTGAAAATCCTTCTCGCTATGCGGAAGCAGTCCTGGCAGCTTCTCTGGAAATACATTGGCGTAGTCACAGACCACCGGAATGCTAACAATCAGGTCCTTCTCCTCAGTCATCTCGAACAGCATCTGATATACCACGTCTCCTTGCAGGTGGGCCTTGATGGCCAGAATAGATGAAAGGAGGCGGCGGGAAACCGGAGTAGTACCTTTGAATGTCGCATAGGTATCATGGTATCTCATCACGACTCTCCTCGCCGGGCAGTCAATCTGGGCATGTTTCCAGACCAGCCATGTCATGCCCAAGACAAGGTCGAAGACTGGCATTCTCAGGATCGTCGTCGGGGAATCGAGTGTCAACCCGTCTATGTAACCTTCAGGAGGCACTTCTCTGTGGACTGGATCTCCATCCCATTGGGGAGACGCACCCTCCTGGAATCTCCCGTATAATATCGAATTTCACCCAGATCATTGTTGAAATCCTCCGACACAAAGTTGTGTGATGCCCCCGTGTCGAACAGGGTATGGGCAGGTTTGCCGCACACCATCACGATTCCTAAATTAGTTAAAGGAAAAACAGCTTAGGTCTAAAGTTTTCTGACCTAGGTTGTGTAGTTGTTCTACCAATACTTAAAATTACTCTCATACCTGTAATAACCCTATTCGGGTTCTGGGGCTGCGCTAAGACCAGAGCATATATCTGCTCCCTATCCTGTCTGTGTTCACCGCCCTGAAATCTATGTCCGCAACCACGTCCACGACCTCCCATCTGGTGAGCCGGTGGGCCACCCCGTACAGCAGGAGTGTCCCCATTTCTCATAGGGCAATTAATCTGAATGTGCCCTGGCTGATGGCAGTGATAGCACAGCTGTGGTGTAGGTGGTCCCTGCCCTATCCTGGGCACCTCCCTCATCTGTAGCGGCTGCGGGGCCAGCACTGCCTGCTCCCTTGGCTCCTTCCTTTCCTCCTGACGAAGTTGATCCTCGTTCCTTCTCTCTCCCAGACCCGGCCTCTCAACGGGTCCCTTCTCCCTCCTAGCACTGCATCATCCCCATGTCTCTTCCTGCCCCGGACTGCAAGCTGGTCCGCCTCCAGCTTCTTGGCCATCTCCAAGATCCTAGCCATGGTACCATCAGACACGAACAAGAGGGACTGTCTTAGGTCATCACAGAGGCCCTTGTAGAACATCTTGACGTAACCCACATCATCCAGCTTGTAAGAATCTGCAAACCGGGACAAATGAGTAAACTCTTGGTGATATTCCAGAACTGTCCTGTTCCCTTACTTCCAGTGCAAGAATCTATCCTCCAATTCGTCCCATGCGGACTGCCGCACAAAATGCTCCAGTAGTGCTGCCCTAAACTCCTCCCAAGTAATGTCTTCGATCTCCACTCCCGCATAAGTGGTGTCCATCACCGACTTCCACCACCTCTTCACATGCGACTCCAGACAAGAAACCACAAATGATACTGCTAGGTCCACGGGCACTGTATTCCCACCAATATCTCATAAATAATATCTAGCCACTCCTCCGTGCGCACTGCATCTCCATCCCCAAGTATGTTGGTGGGGCAAGGCCCCGGAATGCACTCAACCGGTTTGCTCCGGGGTTCTGCTAAGGATCCGGAGCCTGCTGTGCTCTAAAGGCCTTCAATATAGCTGTCAAGGTTTGTCCCAGATCTGTCTGCTGTAACAGGGTCGGAGCCGGTGGCGGTAGAATCTAATTCGGGGCCGGATGTGTCCCTTGCGGCAAGGGAGGATTCGTCGCGCCCTACAAAAATACTGTCTTAAGATTAGTAAATTGACCTAAAACTCTTTGTTATTAGAAGCATTACACATGATTCCGCCCATGCGCACACCATTGCTTCCGCTACTAGTTTGTCCTCAAACTAAGCCCGCGCGGGGTGTCCCATGTTTTGTGGAATACATTCTCTCGGATCGAGGTTACGCTCTGATACCACTAGTAAGACTCCACTTTTTTGCAACAACCACCGGGGTCTTATGCCCAGAACCGCAGTTTTGCGGTGGCCCCGACTCTCGGGAAGGCAGCCACTACAAAACGCAAATTCTGCCGGCCTTTTCGATCAACAAGAGAGAATGTTTAATTATTGGAAAAGTAAAACAAATCAAGTCCACAACATAGAAGAGTAAATCACATGACAAATATAGAGTCCACATCATGATATACAGACTTATGCCCGGTACATAAAGACCTCACTACAAGCCACTCATAAAAGTAAAAATACAACTACTCAACTCCACTCACAGATCTGGATGCCTGTCCACCTAAACTACACTGGCCTGTATCCATCTGCACCGTACTCTGCTAGTGCTGCGTCTCCTGCGGCTGCTCCCTATATCCCATCCGGAGTGCCTAAAATGTGGTGGTCAAACAACCGTCAGTCAAACAAGACTCAGTCAACAATCCCTCACCACTCTACCCGTGGCTCCTAGGCACCTGGCGGAAGGAAGTGAAAAGGAGGACCAAATAGCAGGGCATAATCGAGTAGATGACAACTATCCTAACATGAGTGTTATAACATTAAAAGTGCAGCAGGAGTTAAGCAATAAATGGTAATGCAGAGTAGTAAGATAAGCATGAAGAACTGAAAATAAGAACTGTACAAATAGTAAATCAGTAACCATTGATTTATAGGGATTACCCCTATAGACTAAGGGTCGTTCTACAGGGCCTATTTTATAAACTGTCCCATACCAATTTATACGTTAGGTGTCAGGGTTAAATGTAATGATTATGCTATGCCATGCAAGTATGCTTGGGTATGAACATGCAATTGCAACACCACACACGACTCTATGCGGACAGACCTTTAGTTCCCCAGTTTGGAGTTGCTAAACTCTCAGGAGCCTCTCGTCGTGGCCAATGGAGACAGTGGTTGGTCCTCTCCACTCCTAGACTAGTAATAACACTACCCAGCCTAGCCCCTCTCATACGTTCCGTACTCTTCCTAGCAAACCAGCTAGTCTCCCTGAGTCAACGTACCGAAGATGGTGTGATCGTTCGTCCAATACCAGGACCCACGCATTATTTAGTGCAAAATGCAAGCTTGCATATTATA